>CM065053.1:216973569-217098569 GCA_032883995.1 Coronaproctus castanopsis | reverse complement strand
TGTTTGTCTTACCGAAATAATACGCGGAGTTTAATTTTGACGAAGAATTTCTTCCACCGGTAAATCCCGTATATCGAAAACGAAGATACATCTATCGAAATAGGATTGTAAACTTAAGAGCCGGTAATTATTTATTAACACGCGGTAATTCATAATTTTACTTTAAAAAGAAAAATGATAACGAGTGATTCGTGACAATCGAAAATAACTTACCGATACCGATTTCTTGATCACTGCCGTAACTGTAGCTAGTCGAAGAATCGGAAAACAAGTCCTCCTCATCATCGCCGTCTAATGAATCGCATCCGCCGCTACTGTTACTGCCGTTAACGACGTAACAGTCCGATCGGCATTGACGAGATGACGGAAGCACTCCTGGAAAACCGAAAGTCGGTACTGGAGCCAATTCGTAGAAAAAACGTTTCTGCGCGTTGTCCAAAGTTTCAGAACCCAACATTCTAACTCACGCTCCTACTGTAAAACTGTAAAACTGCAAAAAAAAAAAAAAAATATCATCACCAGGTCGTCCATTACGGATGGTTTTCTCGATTTTCAGCTCGTTGCGATACGAAGGTAATTTGTTTTATTATCATATCTGTCCAACGCTATGGAGAACGCGACCTTTCGGACTTTTTCCTTGGACCTTCGATTGTATCACCAGTGTTCCTAAATTCCGCCGGCTGCGAGTGACGTAGCGCGAAGAACAGCGGTATTAACACCGTTGTGTGAGAAATTATATAGTAACGGAAATAATATTCATCTCCCCCCCCTTTTTTTGCCGCTTCAAATTTATTTCTTATATAACTTTATTTTTACCCTCCCTTTGTCTTGATAATTAAAATATTTCGATTTTTAATTTACACTTTATTAATGACGTTCGAGAGATTTGGAGTTTCCTTCTTAAATATATATTTCATGATACAGGCAACAGATGCAGAAATATCATACTCGGCGATTGATGATGTAATGGATCGTTTGTATAGAAATATTGAAATACCGTTAGAAATTGCTTAATACACTATAGTTCCGTTCGTTACATAGTATCGATGTACCAAGGTTTTATACTTGATTACAGACTCAATAGCTCTTTACTACCTACCGTGGCGATTCAATGGTCCTAATTACATGGTAGTTTTTTCTCTTTGCAACGGCACATCTCTCGCTAGAGCCTTCAATACTTCGGATAAAATCCAAAAACTGTCTTCAGTTAGCGTCTGGACATTTTTAGTTCTAATCCCACTGCTTGGCTATAGATTTTGTGTCTAAGGAATTTAGGTCAATAAATTTTTTTTATCGAATATCCTTCTTTCAAACTAGTCTACAAAATTATCGTGATGGAGATTTACTTCTTCAAACATTCTTGTATTGCGAATGTCATTCTATATAATCTTTCAAAATTTCAAAATCGTATTCTTTCTTACTTCGTCTTCCCATTTTTTTCTTTTATAATATTAAATAATAAACAACGCATATAAAATCACTAAGCTTTCTTTATGAAAAATCCGAAAGCTTTCATTATCAAGTGGACATAAAAAGAAATAAAGTATAAAAATATGTACAATTTATAAAAAATATAAAATGAAAAAAAATTAATTTCGGCGTACAATTTTCAAAAATTAGCGAAGTGAAAAAAATTGCTAATTTTTGTAAATCGTATATCTAAATTAGTATTTTTTTACATTTTATATTTTTTTTTTATAAATTGTACATATTGTTATATTTGATTTTTTATGTTCGCTCGATGATGACTTATCGAAAAGCTTTGTGATGTTTCATAAAGAATGTTTATTTAACTCCTTTTTCCATCCTTCAAGACGATGGCAACTGGATAATTACCGAGCAAAAAAAAATCGGAAAAACATCTTCCAGTTACACGGCGATATTGTCGACTACAGCCATGTAAATAGGGTCCTTCAATGTTTGAATCTACCTGTATCTAAAGCACCTAAACATATCCCACCAGCTGAAACAAAGAGAATACTAATGGAATTACCCAAAAAAGAAAAGCACCCGGATTTGACCTTATGGCAATTCTACAACTATTACCGAACAAAGTAGTTTTATTGCTCACTTGTATATTTAACGCAATGCTTAAAACTACCATGGAAATTTTCAAGAATCGAAATAGTTTTAAAACCTAATAAACCAACGCACCTATGTACTTCATATAGGCCGATCAGACTACTTCCATTGTTAGTGAAATTTTTGAAAATAGAATATATCCCACCTTAAAAAAGATTCCTTCCCATCAATTTAGATTCCGGCATAATCATTCAATTATACAATAATGCCACCGTGTTGTTGACAATATCTCTACAAGAACGGAAACAATATTGTTCAGCTGTTTTTTCTGGGGCATCCTTATCAAACTGAAGGTTATCATTCCTCCATCATACTATTTAACTGTAAAAATCATATATACAAGACAGATTTTTCTGTGTCAAAAATGGCGAAACCAGTTCGCAAATCTATGCTATTCAAGCAGGAGTTCCACAAAGAAGTGTTACGGGTCGTTCCTTGTATAGTGTTTATACTGCGGATATACCGGTTAATTAAGATACAGTGCGACACATGCATTCTCTCATCCGATTCTGATCTGGTCATTGTGTCTAATAAACTTCCGAACCATTTAGCTCTGATTCGCCCTCGGTTAACCAGATGGAGAATCGAGACTAATGAAATTAAAAGAAGCCACATTAATTTTACTCTGCGTAAAGTGCTAACGCCATCGGTCCATCTAGGTGGGACATCCATCAAGTTAACCATGTTAAATATCTCGGTTTGTGTCTTGATTAAAAAACTTACCCGCAGTCAACACATTACTAATAAAATTAAGTATATGCGGAAGCGTTATGGTCTGCACAATTGCCTTTTTTAGAAAACAGTCAAAGCTATCAATTGAGAACAAACTATTATTGTACAACTCGGTCATAAAACTGATTTGGACTTATGATATTGAACCACATGGTACTGCTAAACCGGCTTACATCCGGCGCTTACAGTCGATAGAATCTCGAAAATTTTACATAAAATTATAGACGATCCTTGGTTCGTGTCAAATCAGTCTATACGTTCCAACTTGCGGATACCAACTGTTTCAGAAGTAGTTAAAAAAAGATACGAGCTCTTTTTCAGCAGACTAAGAAATGCCGCTAATCCAGCTATTCTATAACTGACAACTCGTAATATGCCACTCGCTTCCTCGCGTCGATTGAAGAGGAACTGGCCAAGAGACAGTCTTAAAACTTATTCCTCCTGCTCCTTCTTCTCTCATTCCTTCTAGACATGTACTAAGTTGTGATCAATGTGCCATTAACAGTATCTGATTCTTCCCTATTCCTTCATCACAAAGGACTGCTGACAAAGCTCCTTGAGATAATTCCTCGCAAGACTACAAATTCGTTATTCAATGAGATGCTAAGTAATAGGAAAATAAGAATAGATTGGAATATCAGTCGATCAAGAATATTTAATAACGGACTTCCTAGAGGCTCTGTGCTTTCTCCGATACTATATAATCCATATATCGCGATTGGCGCTAGCTAATCAGAATAATAAAATGGAAATTATAAAAAAGTTCCTCGAAGAAGATAAAGAAGAATCCCTGTCACAATATTTCAAGAAATGGAGACTAAAATTAAATAAGTCAGAAACGGTGGTGTCGTGCTTCCATTTAGCCACCAATCTCAGAAAAAAGAAAATTAACGTAACAGCTGATGGCTATAAACTGCGCTATGAAGAAACTCCAAAATACCTTGGTATTACGTTGGACAGACAACTCATCTACCGAAAACATATTGAAAACACGGACGCAAAAATACGAACAACAGCAAATATCATACATAAACTCGCAGGAACATCATGGGGAGCCTCCACACCAACTCTATGGACGTCAGCTTTATCCTTAGTATACTCAGTCGCGGAGTATGCTGTTCTATCATGACTCAACAGCGCCTACATTAAGAAAATTGACGTCGAGCTCAACTCAGTGATGAGAATTATAACTGGTACTGTAAATTCAACTCCGGTCGCATGGCTACTGAGTAATATATTGCCGCCGGATATCCGAAGAAAGAAGGCTGCAGTAAAATTAATAACAACGAAGTCCTTACGATACATCTAGACACAAACGTAGCAGAGCGACTTAAATCAAGAAAACCGGCGCATAAATTCGCGGCTCAACCAATTTCCGAAAAATTCGACGAAATTCAGGTTTGGACACACAGCTGGTCTGATGACAATCTCGACAAACGTAAACCCATCAAAAACCCAAGCCTGGAAACATCAGGATTTGATCTACTGAAAAATTTGTGTACTAAATCGCATTAGGACGGAACATGGAAGATGTAGAAAAATGTTACATAGATGGGAGATGAAGAACGACGCAACATGCGACTGCGGAGATAAAGACTAAATGCTGACAACTTTTACAGCGATCAAGTGTTGTCGGGTCATGGCAAGTTTGGTTTCTATCTTCACAGGTTCCGGGCTGCTACTGATCCTGTCGGCACCTGATGTACTGTAGGTGAGGTGGACGACATGCAGCATACTATGTTCATACTTAAAAATTCCGTTAAAGAGCAACGAGCACATCGACGACGCTGTACGCTACCTTACTCGCGAAATACAGACTGCAGCTACCTTGAATACACCCGGCAATAATTGAAAAAACATATAGTTATCCTAAATTAGTTAAGGAGTTTGTCTTGGAGAAAAGACGATTACGGAAAAAATGGTTTTAAACTAGATATCCGCAAGATAAAACTTTGTTTAATAAAAAAACGAAACACCTGAAGAGACTACTTTCGGAAATCAAAAACGAAACCTTTAATAATTTCTTATCCGCTTTGTCGCCATTGCCTGTGGATGATCATTCGCTGTGGAAGTGTTGTAAAAATATTAAAAAACCGATTATACCGCCGATAAGGACTAACAGTGGTGGTTGCTGGGCCAGGAACCCGAATGAAAAATCTGAAGCATTTGCTACTCATTTAACCGAGTGTCTTTAAACCAATACAGGCGCTCTATCCAAGAAAATCAGCGTTGGATACTGATAACATAAGCTCGTCTATGCAACTTACCGGTGCAGCTTAACTATACGACTAAGTTTACGTCACCTCAAGAGGTGAAAAGTACCATAAAGTCCTTAAAGCGCAACAAAAGTCCAGGTTTTGACCTGATAACAGCGAAGTTGCTTGAGGAATTGCCTCGAAAAGCTCTAGTGTTGCTTACATATATATGTAATGCCATAATTCGCTTAAACCACTTCCCGATGTATTGGAAGTTTGCTCAAGTCATCATGGTTCCGATACCCGGGATGGACCCGCACTGTGTGTCCTCTTATCGGCCTATATCTCTGTTACTCATATTGTCAAAAGTAATGGAAAAATTGATATTAAACAGGCTACGCCCCTATTTAGATTTTAATAATGTAATACCGAATCAATCAATTTGGTTTTATGAGACAACATTCCATAGTGGATCAATTGCGCACAGGGTAGTAAATATAATTGAAAACAGTCTAGAAACGAGACAGGTTTGTACGGCGGCGTTTATCGATGTTGCTCAGGCTTTTGACAAGGTGTGGCATGAAGGCCTATTGTTAAAGCTGAAATCATTACTTCCATCAAATTTATATCTTCTGGTTACTTCTTATATGCAAGATCGGTACTTCCAGGTATGTTATGAACACGCGCTCTCTGAGATTCATCATGTTCTAGCAGGTGTACCGCAGGGTTCGGTCCTGGGGCCTACACTGTATTTGCTTTACACCGCCGACTTCCCCTTTACTAGGGATGTACACGCGGCTACTTTTGCAGATGACACTGCCTTACTCTCATGTAACACAGATCCGAACATCGCCAGTAATAACCTACAGGAAGCATTAAACAGAGCGGAACAATGGTTTAAAAAATGGAAGATAGGTGTTAATGAGAGCAAATCCGTTAGTGTTCTCTCATTGACCAATAAGCGTTTGGTATATACAGCAGTTATAAAGCCAGTCTGGACCTACGGAATAGAGCTATGGGGTTGTGCAAAAAAAAACAAATATAAAGGTGCTACAAACGTTTCAAAATAAAATATTAAGAACAATGACAGGTGCACCCTGGTATATAACCAACACAACCCTACATACAGACTTGAATATTCCATATGTGTCCGATGTTATAAAGCAGTACGCTCAAAGACATGTACTTAGACTGGAAGGTCATCCTAATACCTTGGCTTAAAGATTGCTGAACACCTCCAGTGACACCAGGAGATTGAAGCGTAATAAACCACTGGACCTTGTTTAAGGTAGTAGCTGCTGGGTAAGCACCACTAGGTGCTTCTCCGTCACGTTATTACATGGTCAAAAATTTTGCTAAATGACCTAGGGGGTCAGATTGTAAAAAAAAATAAAAAAAAAAATTTGCCCTGAATTTACTACCCTGCGTTATAAGTTTGATATACGGTGTGTAGATGTACATCCTCTCAGTAGGAAAGTTGAAAGTTTCACTTTGCTGGCTGAACAGGTTATACGTTCAAAATTTAAAATTTCATGGTTCGCAACGTTACTTAAATCAACTAATACGGTTGCAGTGTTTGCATTTTCTAATTTTTGTATTTCAGTAGACTTCCGCTTATCCGAACAAAATCCGTATTATCCAAACAAGTTTATAGTCTGTCAAGCGTAAGAAGACCGCTCGTAAAACGACCGAAACGCGGTGACATCGCGAAATGAGGGGTCCTCACGCTGCAAATTTTCGAATGTTGCCCTCAAACACACTTGCATTAAAATCGGAAACAAGTGTTCATGGTTACAAAAAGAATAAAGACAGAGTGACGCAGTAACGTCACCGGTGATCATAAATTAAAAGTAGTTGTCATTGGTAAGTCAAAGAATACAAGAGCATTTAAAAAGATTACGAAGGGGTCTAATTTTTGAAGAATAGTTTCATAAAGAATTTGTAAAACCAATTTTTAGAATCAAAAAATTTGCAAAGAAAGTTATATTAATCGTCGACAACGCTCCTTCTCATCCTTCTAAACTCAAAAGTGTTGATATGTATGCCATTTTTTTACCACCGAATGTAAGCTCCATCTGTCAGCCAATGGATCAAGGAGTAATAGAATATTTCAAAAAATTGTGTCGTCGAAAGTTCTTGAGTTCGATCTTGATGAATGAAAATGAAGACTTTGTTTCGAAAATTAAAAATATCGATATGTTAGATGTGATTCGCTGGTCTAGTGAAGCGTGGAATGATGTCAAACCGTTAACAATAAAACGTTCTTGGCGAGAATTATTGGATCATAGACCTAATTGCAGTCTTTCATCCAATGTTGAATCTAATTCTGACTAACAAAGTTTATGAAAATACTAAAGACATAAAATTCACTCGGATAACATCGATGCTGCTAAAGACAGATATGTTACTATAGTTCTAAAAAAAAAAAAAAATAGCAAATCTACCGCGATACAGTAATTAATCGGACGATTATTCTAAAGCGTATCAACTATAACCTAATTTAGTAAAGATTCGACCTTCTATTTTGTTACCTTCGGAATGGTGAAGCAAAACGTAAGATGAGAATTAATACAAAACTCGCGTGACTATCTAGGTGCCTTATTTCACGCTTGACGTTCGAACAACGTTACGAAGCTACTTAAAGGAACTGTTGGCAAGAACGAATTCGATTTGAAAACTGTTTGGCAGTAAATGGAGAGTTGAACGCATCTAGTACGTACATCGAACTTCTCACTTTGCTACTCGGCAGGAGAATATGCGTGCTTAGCTGAGTTTACTCAAGCGAAGAAAGTTAATATTGCTCTAGATGAAGCATGCAGTCGCCGGCTGTTTAAAATCAATGTACACGAACTTACCGGCTATAGCTCCATCAGATATTAGAAAAAACGGAAAATTGAAAGCGACTCAAGATGAGCGTCATCGATTATATTATTATGTAGGAATAGCCAAAAACCTATTGAAATCTAGGTTCCTCAAAACAGTGGAACACATTACATAGAAATACTTCAATCATGGCGAACTGACAATAATGAAGCAGCGGAAAAACTATTAGAGCAGGCAGTAATTGTTCATTCTGGAAAACATCTAATTAAATACGGCCCAGCGCGGACGAAATATAATCT
Source organism: Coronaproctus castanopsis (assembly GCA_032883995.1). Lineage (NCBI taxonomy): Eukaryota > Metazoa > Arthropoda > Insecta > Hemiptera > Monophlebidae > Coronaproctus > Coronaproctus castanopsis. The sequence goes on along the minus strand of CM065053.1, from coordinate 217,090,438 downwards.
ATTTAAATAGATTTTGACTAAGAACTCGTTCGATTGAAAATTAATTTCCGCGAAGATTTTACGGAAACTTCTTTAGAGAAGATAGAATAAAATTTATAAAATATTAGACGAAGATTAAGGATATGTGAGAAAAAATATATAAACTTAGACGTCTCAAGTCGGTTATTCTGTAATGCTCGTCATTGATGACATTTTTATAAAAAGTTTACGATAGCACACAACCCTACATAATTTTATAACATATTAATGAGAAAGTTATACCGCTACTTGAATAGAACATGGTAGATCTTGTTTAACTCGTAAATTTTACGCATTTTTTTTGACGAAATTTTCTAAAGACTAAAATTATTTATATTTCAGAAAATCATCTTTTGTTCTGAAACTTGTCCTTGACGTCGGATTTCTCCTTCACATTTGCAATAAATTGTTTAAATCGATTTAAGCGTTGAAATCTAAACTAAGAAAGTGTCTACGATTTTTTAAACGATTTCGTAAATGTGTTGAAAACGAAAGTCATCATTTAGGTCTCATATTGTACAACACAAGTAAGTAGACAAAGAAGCAATGTGTAAAGAAATTAAAAGACGAACGCATCTTTCATGGATAGCTTTCGTGTTGAAAAACAGACACATACCGAATTGTCTAAAGGAGAAAGTATATGTATATCCTCCCAGTACTGTCTTACAAAATATGTTGTTGTCAGAAAACTGACCATAACACAGAGAGCACATGAAAGAACAATGCTGGTAATCAAGAGGCTGAATCTAAAACGTCATACGTATATAAAACAGCAAACTAAATTGATAGATGTAATACAACGCGTAGCAAAATTAAAATAGACCTAGCGTGGTCATGTCGCTAGAAAGGACAGACGATAGGTAGACCGAACAAATAACCCAATGGAGACCGAGAGAAGGACATAGACGACGGCAACAACTGACGTGAAATGAATGATGTTTGAAAACGAACACAATGGGAAATAAAGGGTAACGCCAACATCCAGCAGTGGATATAAATAAGCGAATCGTGATCGTGATAGAATAAATATACGAATAAATTTAAAACATTTTTCCACAACGCGATAATAACCGTTCCCTGGACTTGATATTATAATTTTGAAAACATAATACAGATCTAATAGTTCCTTCACTGTTTCGAATATTCCGATAGCTTTCGCGTTATATGCAATCTTTTATCAAATTGTTCTCATTTCTTCTTAAATGTTATCGTCCTATTTCTTAGTGCGTGTATTTTATTTTCTCGCAAAGTTCTATTCATAATCCAATTCTCTTTATATTCTTCCAAAATAATAGTAATAATAATAATAATAATAATATCAAAACTCGACAGAAAAGCTATTCTGAAATAACTCGATCTAATAGTAATTCATCCCATGTTAATGACTCATTAAATCACACCGACTCATCAGAACTATCATTCATTTTATCATTACTTAAAGGCGCTGATTTTAATAAATTAATGACTGTTATTAAAACTATAATTATAAAACTAAATGCACTCGCGAATGCAGATAGTTTCACAAAAATAGCGGCTATTTTAGTACATAAAGTTGTCAGCAGATTTATCGCATCACCTCAGATAACAACTAATATTAAATTAACTTCTCCCAAAGAATTTTTTATAAAATCAACAAAGAAGAAAAACTTGGTAGGCCACGATGGTATCCAATCTACTGTCATTAAAATGCTACCTCAAAAAGCCATCGCCCAGTTAACTTAATGCAATGCTTAAATTTGGGTACTTCCCTTGTAGTTGGAGCTAAAATAATTCCAGTACCAAAACACGGTAAAGATTGCTCTCAGATAGACAATATCCGTTCAATCAGCTTGCTTAGCAATTTTAGCAAAATCGCTGAAAAAATTATTCTGAAAAGATTATGTCACTTCACTAATTCTAATAATATAATATATAGTAGTCGATTTGGATTTCAACCGAAGCATTTTACAACACAACAGATAGCAAGAGTTGCCGACTCTATCACAGATAATTTTAAATTGAATAAACATACCGGGATGGTGTTATTCGATGTGGCAAAAGCTTTCGACGCAACCTGGCACGACAATATTATCTATAAAATGATTGTTACCCGGTTTCCCAATTATCTAATTAAACTGATTAATAGTTACTTAAGTAATCGATCATTTTATACCATTAAAAATAATGCGAAATCAAGTAGCAAATCCTGTTCTGCCGGCGTGCCTCAAGGTAGTGTGCTGGGGCCATTCTTATTTACATTTTTCATGCATGATTTCCCGCATATAAATAACATTGAGGTGGCCTTATACGCTGATGACACAGCGTTGTACTGCAGTTCCTACAGGCCAAGTACTATCAGCAATAGGTTACAATCCGGTGTTGATCGTGTAATTATTTTTCTAAATGGCAAATTGCTCTTAATCCTTCCAAGGCGAAAGCAATTTTCTTCATTCGTCGAAGACCGTTTTTACCGACCAGACTTCACGTCAGTGGCGTTGATATAGAATGGTCTAGATACGCTATCTTGGTGTCATTTTAGACAAGAGACTAACCTCTTTCAAGCATATTGACCATGCATCATTGAAGACAAACAGAGCAATCTGTTCAATTTACCCCCATTTTCAAACGTAAATCTCACTTAAATTTTAATAATAAACTAATAATCTACAAGTCAATTATTAGGCCTATTTTAACATATTCTTGTCCAGTTTTGGTCTTCCGTCTCAAATGCTAATTTTAATAGACTGTAATTAGTCCAAAATCGATGTCTTAGATGTATCATCAATGTCCCAGTATACACTAAAATTTCATATATGCATAGTGCTCTGCAGATACCATATGTAAAAGACTATATCCTCAAACTATCGCAAAAATACTCTCAGTGTGCACCGTAATAATTTACTTCCAGCAATAGGAAATTACGATTCGAGGGAACTAAGTATTATACTAAGTATAAGCATCGACGCATTAAACATAATGTATTATTCTCATAACGTCATAATTTGTTTGCTTTCGTTTCCATTACTTATAAATGATATTAGATATTCGTTATATAATTAAACTTATTATTTTTTAAATTACCGCTTTTCTTTTGTGATCGTTTTTTGTCTGACCATCGATACTATTTTTATCATGTATATTTATTATTTACTAGTTTATATTATTAGTTACTTTCATAAATGGAGACGGCATTCCGGTACATTTATTAAATATTATTATAACTTTTTAATATAATGTCAAATATACGCGTTTTTACATTTAAATACAACCGTCTCTAACTATAGAAATCATATCTTATATTGATGGTTTTGATTGTTTTCGGCCGTCATGACGACTATTTTAAATATATTTACTATCTAAAATTTTTTTTTAATCGTTTTTCTACTATGTTAACGTGGGCCATCTTTAAATAAATGTTCAACGGTAGATTTTAAGCGACGAAGTCTATTGATCCCCAATCGTATGATCGACTTCTATTTTTAAAAATTACGAATTTTGATTTTTTTACGTGTTTTTTTTTAAATAATTCAAATTTAAGTTTTTTATTCAAAAATGTAGTTTGTGTGTTAAAATTTTGATTTTTTTTCTTAATGATTTGTTAATTTTAATTAAAAATAACCTGTTCTGTTTTCCTTTCCATTGTTTGATTTTTCCTTTTAGTGTACATTTTTATTAAATTTTAGTTCTTCTCTAGTCTGGTATTTCGGTAAGGTTATATACAAATATGTTTAATTAATAATACGTAAATGTCTGATAAGATAATATTATAATAATTACACATGTATGTATATGTATAAAATCTAATATAATAAGATGATTAATAACATATTTTATAATGTCGTTATCATGTATGTATATATTAAAATATTATATATAATATATGTATTCTTTATTTCATTTTTAACGTTTCAAAATTTTAATTTATAATAAAATTTAGAAGAAATAAAATCTATATTACCGGAATCCCAAATTCTAAATTCGATTCTGGTAAAAACGGAATTAGCAACGCGAAGTCAAACATACGGCTTAATTGCGAAAAGAATGTATAATCCTTCGCAAGTATCTTCGTCTCATCGATACGACTGCGTTGTCTGGATACTATTAAAACGTACGTACCCTTTTTCCGATCGAGCTTTTGCTCAATGCAGTACAGTGACCGGTGTTAATCGGGTGAACCCTCCGATTGTGGGCGGGATTTTGTAAAATTTTACTCCAATAATAATCTGTTTTACACAGTGAGGACGGTGACGTTTATTTTTACCAAACAAAAAAAAAAAAAAAATCATAAATGCGTCGAAACATAAAACATTTTAAGTCCACTCACACACACCCACACGCGTTATGTGTATGTGTGTGTAGAAGAACTTTTTGGCGAAAAAAAAGTACCTCATGCACGTATTAACCTTTTCACTCACGATGTCCACTATATGGTACATCGACATTTATTTAAAAAGTCCGATCTTAATTAAATAAAACAATGATCTATGTACTATCGTAATCCGACGAAGATGCGCGTGTACTGTGTGGTCTTACGGTATCTGAGAGTACTTATAAGAAATTACAAAATCCTTGTTGCAGAATTTCGCTGAATGCTACAAGATACGACAAAATATCGCACTTACATCATCGATTAAAATTTCTGCATATTTTTACACACACACATATATATATATATATATATATATATATATATATATATATATATATAAATATAATATATATATATATATATATATAAGCAAAATATCAGTGTGGCAGCAGTGTTACCAACGGCACTATTCAAAAAACAAAACCATCCGTCTTCTCCGGGTCACCTTATATATATATAAAATCATCACCATCAGTGAGTCATACCAACCCTGGTAAGGGTATCGTAATCATGATCTGTCACACGGCTGATCAAGCTGCGCTAATAAGTACGGTCGCGTGTACAATCCTGAAAAATACAGCCAGTTGTCTTACAAATCGCGTCCGACCATCGGATGAATATACGACCATCGGATGAATACACGACCATCGGATCTTCTACCAGCCATTCTTAAACGAACAGCACCTACGTATTTTCTGCTCCGATTACGTGACCAAAAAAATCTCAGTATCCTGCTGAGAGCGATCGATTTTAATCTTTTCGAATTGCTAACATCATTTAGTATGGAAGCAATGTACCCCGATAATAATTACGCATTTTGAAAACTTTTATCCTGTTAAAATATTCTTAAATTTTAAATACTTATATTATTGGAGTAATTTCTCTTAATATTTATAATTCTTTCGGTTCAAAGATTGTAAACTTGGGATCAGAATCTTGAATCGCAATGTGCTGTGACCAACTATAATATGCTCAACCGAAGAAAGAATGGAAAATGCGTTTTTTTTAAAGTAGCCCAGCACATTTTTTCAAATGTATGTTGAGAAAAAAATGATAGAGAAAGATTTTTTTTTTAATATCTATACAAATTGCAATCTGGCTGATATAGCCAATAAACAAATGGAGTGTAGGCTATGACAGGATGGGAGATGTCATTCAACAACGACACTCCGAACTACCTCTCCAATCATTCAAACCGGTGGAGAAGATCTAGAGGTGTGCGATAGTTCAATCTGCGCGGCCCATTGGCATGATTTATTAAATCTACCGCCAGCTGGTTAATAACCTGTGCAAGTAATCTCTACTGCAATCCCGAACTAGTTCGTGCACTTTTGGTATTTTTAAGTCTTTATGTAAATTTTCATTTCGTATATACCAGGGTGCAATTAACCTTAGTATTTTTGACTGAGATCGCTGCACCATTTTGATATTCGATATTGATGCTGTCCTCCAGAGTGATATGCCATATGTCCACACCGGCTTAATAACTGCTCTGTAAAGCGATAATTTCGATTTTAAAGGTAATTCGGAAGTTTTACCCAGGAGCCAGTACATGTTCCGCAGTTTAAGTTTTATCTCCCTAACTTTGATCCTGATGTGTTCCTTCCAGGTCAAGCGGCGATCAAGCCGCATCCCCAGATACCGGACTTTATTTTCCTGTGGGATCCTACCATTAAGATCAACAGGGTGGCACGTGTTCCGCCTAGTTGTAAATGTAACATGTACTGACTTTTAACCCTCCACTGTCGTGCCCAGATGTTCAAGTCGTTTAGACCGCGCTGTAATTTTTCCGACGCATCATTATCTCCCGCGAATAATGCTGTATCAGTAAGATGATTCTTTATTATTGTTCAACGCATTTTTTAGTATTAACCTTTTGGATAAATATATTAAAGAATAGGTAGAATATCAAGTTACATACAGAAGGAGATAGAATGAAAAAAAAAAGAACGAAATTTGCTCCTATTTCGACGAGTGGCATACAGATAAAAAATTTCTGACTACAAAATAGACTGAAGAGATGACATTCCAAAACTAAAAAATTTCATTGAATTTACATACCAAACTATTCAATGCTTACGTCTCATTCCTATACTGGAATCACTTACTTAAGACTTTTCACCGATTTCGTAACTTTGTTTTTTTTAGTTATTCGCAATTACTAGTTGTTCCATTACTTTGTGATCGTTCTGGTTAAAATTTATGTTTCAAACCATTACCCGGAAACGCATGTTGTAAGTTACGTGTGTTTATTTCTGTTTCTCAAAGTTCGCTTTTATAACGATCAGTTTATCGCGCATTATTCGATAATATGCAGAAATATCGATAGAAGAGGATAATTACACTCGGTGAGTTTGTTCCATTTTATCGGGCACGGTTTAACCGCATCGTTTGATAAACTAACCGTATTGTATAATGTGTGATTTTTATATACCATTCTATCGTATTGTATGATCTACATTATAATAACGTGCGATTTTATATACTTTCGTCGTGCGTAACTACTATCTCGTAATTGTAACATTTAAGAATAACGCTATATGTATAAGTATAATATATTTAACCCAATTTCGTGCATTACGTGCGATGTCTAAATTGCACGCCGTTAATAAAACAACTGCGTGTACCAAAGTTGGTGCCGAAAGTTGTGGTGGCAACAGCAATACGACTACTCTCAGTACTGTTAATAGTACTAGTAGTAGGAACAGTAACAATATTAATAACAAGAGTAGTGATGAAAGTGGGTTATGCCCCTGTTAACGATAATTGCTACCCATGAAATAGAAATGGAAGAAAACGACAATCTTAAATTAAATCAGTACCACCATTAAAGATCGTATCGAAACCGCATAATACTTGGCAAATAATCCCTACCCGAAAAAGGGCGCGGATTCCAAAAATTATCACCAGAAATATCTTCAAAATGTACGAAAAAAAGTAACAGGTTCTGGCATTTACTGAACCATACAGATTCTGATAGTAATCAAATACTCTCTCAAGAAAGAACCGACCGCATAAACCAACGAAGTTAAAAACTTGCCGAAACCACCTCCTATAATTATATACGGGGTAATTAACTACAAAAGAAATGACAAATTGCGTATCTTCGATTCTAACAAAAGAAGAATTGCCAAGCCTTAAACGATAACAAAATCAGACTGAAAACCAACAGCTCTGACAACTATAGAAAAATAATCAAACTTTTGAAAGATGTAATCTACCATACTTACCAACTTAAAGAAGAAAGAGCATACCGTGTGGTAATTAAAAACCTTCATCATACGATTCCGCCCGATGACATAAAGGATGCGTTATATGAAGCAGGCTTCGCAACAAGGAATGTAATCAATGTACTTAAACCTAAAACAAATCTTCCAATGTTCTATGTAGACTTAGAACCTGATCGCAACAACAAAAACATTTACAACCTACAATACTTGCTCAACACGAAAATCAATGTAGTACCACCGTACGCGAGTAAAGGGATAATACAATGCACGAGGTGCCAATCATTTGGTCACAGTAAAACATATTGTACATTACCATACATTTGTGTTAAATGTGGCGAACAACACGAAACGAGGAACTGCCATAAATCAATGGATACACCTGCAAAGGGTAGCCATCCAGCTAATTACAAAGGATGCACTATCTACAATTAAGAAACAATTCTAACAAGATACCGCAACGAAGACGAAAACAACAGCCCGCAGACAATTGATACAAATTATTCACAAACTATCGGTCAGCCTGATTCTAGACAAAGTAATCATATTATTTCTAATAGTACTTTCGCTGATGTGCTAAAGGGTCGTATTAAAACTAACCAAGAAACAATAGAACCTGATAAGAATAATCGCGTAACTAAACGCGGAGGTACAGCTATCCTTATAAAAACGTCTATGAAGCATTATGAGATGAATAAATACTCAAAAGAATACTTACAGGCTACTACTGTAAAAATTGACATCTTGTTCGGTCCGCTCGCACTATTGTCTGTCTACTGTCCTCCAAAACATAATATACAACAAATTCACTTTGAGGAATATTTCAAAAGCTTAGGAAATAAATTTATATCCGGTGGCGACTATAACTCAAAGCATATTTCATTTGGGTCACGGCTGACAACACCGAGAGGAAAACAGCTTCACGCGTGTATTCAGAAAAATAATTATTACACTCTATCAGACGGAATTCCATCATACTGGCCAACTGACAGAAGAAAAACTCCAGACTTGCTAGACTTCTTTATCAGTAACGGAATTAATAAGAACCACACCTTAATCGAATCCTCTCTGGATGCTACCTCCGATCATTCACCAAAAATTTTAAACATAAATACCAGTGCAATAGCAACAAAACCAGTGCTATCTAACAAGAACACCGATTGGACAGTATTCCAAGAGTTTGTAGAAAGCGAAATACACTTGAAAGTGCCGTTGAAAACACGAACAGATATAGAAATAGCTGTAGAAAACCTTACTAAGTCAGAAGTCTGCATACTTAGCCACGCCTGTACATGAAGATAAAATGATTATAAGAAAACATCCGAAAGTAATAAAGAAGATGATCTCGGAGAAAAGAAAATTAAGAAGAATTTGGCAGATCGATAGAAATCCCGTTAATAAAACTATTCTAAATAGAGCAGCTAGACAATTAAAAAAACCTTCTAGAACTAAAAAACGAAATCTAACTCCGACTAAAACAACTGATTACAGCTTGTGGAGGGCTATAAAAAATATAAAAGCAGATCACACCTATCAGTGTCCCCTCCTATAAGAATGAAAAACAAAGAATGGGCACGAACTGAAGAAGAAAAAGCGGATGTCTTTGCCGAATACCTAGCAGGAATTTTCGAACCACACAAAAATGAAAATTCTATTCATGAAAAGAAATTAATGAAATGTCTAGAAACACCATTGCAAAATTAACATCGCCTATGGAAATAAATGCACAATTAAAACAACTTGATATAAAGAAAGCTGCCGGACACGATTTGATAACTGCAAAAATTCGAAAAAAATTACCGAGGAAAGCTGTTACTTCAATAACACTCATTTTTAACGCAATCCTTCGTATGGGATATTTTCCGGTGCAATGGAAATTTGCTTCAATAAAGTTGATTCCAAAACCGGGTAAACCTCAAAATGAAGTGTCCTCTTACAGGCCAATTAGCCTGTTACCGGTTCTCTCCAAAGTATTGGAAAAACTACTTCTCAGGAGAATCAAACCAATTCTTGAAGAAAATAAAGTGATATCAGACTATCAGTTCGGATTCAGGAATCACCATAGCACCATTGAACAAGTACATAGAATAGTCGACATCATAAACAAAAGTTTCGAAGAAAAGAAGTATTGTTCAGCGGTATTTCTCGACATCGAAAAGGATAAAGTCTGGCACGTTGGCCTATTGTACAAATTAAAACTTAAATTACCTCACGAGTATTACCAGCTAAAATGAAGTCATACCTAACAGAAAGATATTTCCATGTTAAACGGGAATTACTCACGAATTCATTCAATACAATCGGGAGTACCTCAAGACCAGCTCTATACATACGACTTTCCAGTTAACGAAAATACAGACACGGTTATGTTTGCCGATGACACCGCTATTCTCTCGACTCATCGTGATAATAATTTAGCGGCCGAACAACTTCAAAACCATCTACTACACGTAGAAAAGTGGTTTAGACTGGAAATTCAACATTAATGAATCAAAATGCAAGCAAATTTTATTTACTTTAAATAAAAGCAAAAATTTACCGATTAAGCTAAATGGGCAAACAATTTCCGAATCGTATAACGTAAAATATCTTGGATTACACCTTGATAAACGGCTATGTTATTGCCAAACGTAAACAGCTGAGCATTACATACCGAAATATTTATTGGCTGATGGGCAAATATTCAACACTGTCGTATGAAAATAAAGTATTACTATATAAAACAGTCTTGAAGCCAATCTGGTCATATGGTATCCAGATTTGGGGTACAACGAGCAACCCTAACTTAGACATAGTACCAAAATTTCAATCTCAAACATTGCGTAATATCGTGTCAGCGCCATGGTATGTCCGCAATGACGACATACACAAGGATCTCCGTATACCGTCTGTTAAAAAGCTAGTCAAAAGCTGCGCTGAGAGATACTTGCATCGACTTCAAACCCACATCAATCCACTAGCAGTCAATGTCCTACGTAACGGCGTGCAATTCCAACGACTGAAGAGACGCAGTCAGATCGAATTGGGAAATCGACGGTAGCGATCAACTAGTTTATATATTATATATCATATATTATATTATATTATATTGTATAATAATAATACTAAGATAAATTAAGGGATAACGACCGTTGGGAAGTGTCCCGTTATAGCTTTTAAACAGATCAGTGCTGCCTATTGTTCAACCGAACAGATTGCACGCATCTTTAAGCTTTAAAAAAAAAAAAAAAAAATTATTAACTACACCCTAAAAGATATTTTTAAGGATAATTTTTTTCAAAATTTGTCATTATAACATTGCATATTATAATATTCACGATTGAATTTGCAATAAAATCATATTGCTTATTATTTAAAAAGTCGGTTATTGTACCAACGTGAAAACCTGAAACGAATATTCGAATATTTATAGTTCAGTTTTGAAAACTGTCGCTGAATAATTTCATCATTCAAGATGTAAACTGACGTGCGACGCGTAAAACTGTTAGATCGTTCTATTTTATCGATGATGAAATTAATTACAGACGTAACCTTGCGTCACCAACAACTGGCAACTTAAATCGACAAAATGCGGTATACTTCCAGGTATAGTATAGAAGACAAATAAAGATTTTAGAACACTTTCAACGGCGATTTTCGAGACGTCTGTTGAATTAAAATGGGATGATTACGTACCAAATCATGAAGTTCCTTATCGTAGTATAGAATAACTGCTGACTGCAACACATTCATTTCTTTCAAGTAAAGTATCAATAATGTTCACAGAACTGTTTCAGAGTAATCTAATTGTAGGCGAGGCCACCCTGGTGGATGCAGAGATAAAATATAGGAGCTAATTAGATTAACGGATTTTAATAACAACTGGCAACGAATAGACTAGAATAGAAACCAACTGTGTCGGAAATTGTGGTCGGTCCCATCATTAAAATAGTAAGGAAAAAAGACGGACAAGAATTAAAACTGATAAAATGTCCTCCCCTAATAGCTTCTCCGTTTCCGTACGTCTGAGCTTACATTTCCGCATTCACAGTAAATTTTCTTTTTCCACTTTATTTACTATTTTCATACAGGTACACCTTTAGTCGAACGCGAGAGTCGGTTTTATCATTAATTATGATACTTATAACTAGATGCTTTTAATAATGTTATCTTGATGAGAAATTCCGTGAGAATTTCCTATACGTCCGGGATGGCTGAGCTTATCACCTTAGTACGATATTGAACGTGTTTTGGGCAAGCCTTGAGTATATATTAACGGCGCTTGGCATTCAACGTATACAGGTGGTGACTGGTTATCAAACAGGTACGAGTGGGTAATTAGTATATGTTCAAGATACACTCTTTTTACCGCTGTTTTTAACCTAGGTATACAGATTTCGGCAATGCGTTTTGGGCATACTGTCAGGTCTGTTTTTTTATCCATCTCAAAATACTAGGTTGACTATGAAAGGATCGACTCCGTGATCGTAGTATGTGCTGGACTGAATCTTGAGCATAACCGCACCTATTTGTATTGGTAGGCGAGTTTGCGACATGCATCGTATGGTAAAATATTTCGATGACTAGGAATCCGAGAAAAAGTGACGTTTGTGTTCAGTTTATATAGTTCCAGTATCGAGAACAGTATGTGATCAACAACTGGTACTTTGGAGTTTGTAGCCTCTATGTGTTTTAACGCAGAGGTGAAATCTGAGCAAATTACATAATTGTTCCGTGGGAGATGTAAACATTGAAGAATCGTCCTTAGCTCAGCCGAATGGACTGACGTCATCATCGGACGATTAAAGGACTGGGTTTCGTTTTGAATAGAATACGTTCCACCTACAGGATGAACACCGAACTGCTGCTTAGGTAATAGGTTTTTTATATAATCTTTTTAATATGATTTTTTCGACGGGGTTGGTCAGCAAACTTATAGGTTGAATATTATCTGATGAAGAACAATCATTCCCAGCTTTCGGAAGATTTTGCTACTTTCAAATTAATACCAAAATTTAATCACAGCAAAGATTAGATTAGTAACTTGGATGATAACAACTGTGAGGAATAGTTTTTTTATGACAATCCATGGAACCGTTAGTTTATTTTCAATTGATTTCGATTTTCGACAATATATTTCGTATTTTTCGCTTGTATCTTTTCCTGCACTCTCTCTCTCTCGCTATATATATATATATATATATATATATATATATATATATGCACGTTAAACTTCCTTTGTTAACAACTAAGTTTCTTATTATCCTTTATTGCTACTATAGTTTATTCTTTAATCGAATCTCTGTGCTAGAACAGTCTCTACTCCATTGAATAAGAAGGAAACATCCAAAAAGAAAAATGGCTGAATTTCTTAGAATCGTCGCATGGAATGCTAATAGTCTTTGTCGACGGCAGACGGACTTGAGACCTATCTCCATGTCAATAAGATTGATATAGCGTTAATCTCTGAGTGTCACCTCACATTGGAAGATCGTATCAAAATGCGCGGTTATGATTGCTACTCTACATCACACTCTAGTGGTGTTGTTCATGAATAATGTTTCTTCACTTACTTCTCGGAAGTTTCTCAGATTTAAATAAGCAAAGCTTCGGTACTATTTCTCATGAAAACGTTCGTTTACTTTGTAGTATCCAATACTGCGCTGTGAATCTCCATTTCGTATTTCCGATTTACATCTCGTAGTAAATCTTCATAAGTAACTTCATCCTTGGGTGTTGAAGGCGATTCACCGGGTATTTTTTTTACTTTTTTGAATTCTTTTTACCGGAAATTTTGTCTCCACAGGAATATCCGCATCGAAGTTTTTTTTCTCAAATTCATGCTTTCAACAAATTTTTTCGAAGTGTTCTGAATTTTATTGTAATCTCGACTGAACGCAGAAATTTTCTCTTTAAAATGCTGAACAAGATCATTGCATGTCATGAAATTGAGTCCTGAACTCTGGAGGTACATAGATAATAGATTTGAATATTCGAATATAAATCGATTGTTTCAAATTTTAACAATTTTTGAAGGTAACTATTCGCTTTATCGCGAGCAATGGAAGTATTGTCCTTGTCGTTGGCAAATATGAAAGACCGCTTCAATTAACATTACAAAGCATTTTCAGGGTTTTCAAATTCACCAAAATCTTTTCCTAATTTTGTATGTTTATTGTTCCACCTAGTACCGTTTTCACACTTCCCACTAAGCCCGGATGATGTAAGATATGAAAACGGCTGATTAATTGAGGTGAGATAAACGTTAGATTTAAATTTACGATGCAAAAAATCGTAGTGCGTAGGGTCACCGATGAGTAGTTGTGCCAAGCTAGCTTTTTCGACTACCTCCTGCAGGACCCGGGCTTTTGCGTTGTATTTTTCACCTCGCCAGCTTGATGAATGGGCGTTGAAATCACGAGTAAGGATTAGCGATGAAATATCGCATTGAAGTACGTTTTCCAAGTCGTCCGTTTTGTATTTTCTGATCCGGAGCGATGTAAATAGTGCAGGTTGAGAGGGGGTTTGGTGTGAAAATGGTGATCGCTACTGCTTACATATGTGATGGAAGGGCAATACAGTTGTGTCTTACGTTGGTTCGAACAGCCAACAGTACTCCTCCATGAGCACAGCCACCTGGAACTGGATCCGATTGGTATACGTTAAAATTTTTTATTTTTAAGATATGGTTCGGTTTTTGGATGCATTATACGAGAGAATTATGCGTATTGATCAATAGTTGTAGGTCTTCATTGTGGGTATAGATACCGTTAGAGTTCTATGAAAGTATTACCTGCTCCATAGAAAACACTTAACATTTTTATTGATTATTTGCTGGTGACGAAATCACTAGTTCTAACGTTTTTATTATTTTTGTGGCCCTAATTTTTGATCGTCGGTAGTTGATGTGAGAATGACAGAATTTTAGTTACTGAATTAGTCCGGGAATGTCGTTTGTGAATTCAGCCGCTATGAGGTATGAATTTTGCGACTTGAAATTTTAGTTTACATTTCTTTACAATATATATTTCTCTAATTAGCATAATTATAACTTTTTGATTAAATTTAACAAAATCACAACTTTAAACAAAAATTCAAATTTGTATTTATTATGATTAAAAAAATTAACCTCTCTCAAATTTAAAAACCTCAGGCATTTTTTTCGACTGAATTATTTTGCAAGATTTTTTATTGAAAATCGAAATAACTTTTGCACATAAAAAAATATCTTTCCTTCGGAAGTGCGAAGGGGAAATTAAATATTTAGCATGTTTCACATAGATATTTTTTTACGTCGGCGTTACTCTAAAAAGTTTAAGAAATATCATACACAAAAATAATCATTTTCAAATTTTTCCATTGCACCGATAGCAGAGTACCATAAACCAGGGTGATGACAAGGCAAAATAAAAATGTGAATCATTTAATCACTCCAATGAAATGACTACATTAGTTTAAAGAGCGCACTTAGTTGAAATTCAAAATTAAGGTGGTTGATTTCTATCGTCCTGACCGTAAGTTTGTTATTAGCATTTTAATCGATATTTCGAATTATAAGCGCCTGCCTTTTCTCAAGTTACTGGAAAAGCATCTCTGCACCATCACTAGTTTTTTAATCGTCTTCTAATTATTCGTTAATGTAGTTGAATATATTCTGGGATATACGGGTTTATACTGAATTGAAATTTATAAACATTTTCTATATAGGTTTATAGGTATTTCAGTAACATATGATATATTTAGGTCATCACAAGAAGTTAAATTAAGTACATATTTTAGTGTAAACATGCCAAGTATGTTTGACTGTTGTTGCTGTATTCTTAATAAGTTGTTTTTGCATGCAGTTCCATATGATTTAATTCCATATTTACATATTGATAATTTTTTCCTTTTGAAGTTTAAAGATTATTTCCTGTTAAGAGAATAGAACCACCCGGTTTGCGCAGAAATAGTTTTCTTAGTTTAGGCCACATGAAACCGCCATGTTAGACATCGGCCAATAGAACTTCATTGACACGTTACCTGCCTGTTGGTAAAAGTGGCATTTTGCCACTTGAACGGATTAAATGTCATACGCCATTTACACGCCCGGACTCAGAATTCGATCTTTTCAATTTTTTCTGATGTACACGATGCGTTTCGCTGACTAACGCAACATTAACAGCATTTTGGTTGAACACCCGATGATCTTAGGCGACACAGATGTACGTGTAAATATTGTATTAGGACAATTTTGCGATAAACAAGTTTTATTTTACATTTGACCTTGAATAATTTCTTTATTTAGTAGACGAGATCAGTGGAGATTTTTGATACGTTATTTGTCATAGCGTAATTAAACTCTGTAAAAATTTTCAACTCAATTATTCTTTAGATCCAAACTAAATTGTGAATTTCAGAATAATTACCGTTGTTACCGACACTTTCGGTTATACTAAAACTGACTGAACAAATAAAAATAGAAGAACCAGTTCTGCGTGGTGGATACATCGCCGAAGATTCAGATTTGAATTACTCTTACGAGATCCGGACAGCGCAACACGTGGGCGCGCCCCGTATCATATCCCCCGTCGTGCGCCTGATAACACAATAATGGCTAAAAATACGAGAAATTATCAAAGGGTATCAAAATATTAAATAAAAAATCAATAAACAGAAATAGTCCTTCTCAGGACTCCCACACAAGGTATATGAACAAAAGCATAAATAATAAGATGAATAGAAACACAAATGAGAGTACGGATATGAACATTCGCGTAATACATTTAAATGTGGAAGGGATAACAAGGGCCAAAACGGAGATATTAGAAAGAATATCCCGAGAAGAAAACATAAATGTGTTAACATTACAAGAAACTCGCGCAGCTGATGGGAACCAACTACCCAAAATTTGCGGGTTTCAGGTGGTAGCGGCAGTCTGTAATAGAACATATGGAATAGCTACCTTTGTAAAAAGCGGTCTTAAATGGGAGCTCATTAATGCTATACAAGACATCGGATGGATAGCTACGATTGATATAAAAATAGCAGACGTGTCAGTAGTAAATTTATACAAGCCGCCTAACTCAAATTGGAACAAACCACCAATATTTCAAATCACAAATAGCAAAACTATTATTACTGGCGATTTCTTGTAGGGGGCGGATAAACTCATAAAAGCCTTAGATGACAATAGACGGAACAAATGGATACAATTAGTGGAACTACTGGACTTAACGAAAACAAGTCGGAAAGCATGGAATCTTCTACGAAAATTAAATGGAGAAAAAACCGCAATGAACCAGAAAGCTGAAATAAGCCCTTACAAAATCGCTAGCCGAATTATAAAAATATCAAATTCAGCTAACATAGATAAAACCTTCAATAAAAAAATAAGAGAAAAAAGGAACTCTCTCGGAAGAAGGTGGAAGATAAATCAGTATACGCCGCACCCATAAACATAGAAGAAATAAAAACCGCCATTAGTAGTCTTAAAAAGTGTTAACGCAGCTGGGAAATATGAAATATATCCTGAATTTGTAGAACACTTTGGCAAAAACATGAAAATAACTTAACCTTTATAATAACATGCTCGAAACTGCTGCCAAGATAATCGCTATCCCTAAAACAGAAAAAGATCCATCTATAGCAGAAAATTATCGGCCAATATCACTATTAAGCGTTGTATTTAAAACTTTTGAAAGAATAATTTATAATCTCATAAAATCTGTGATAGATGACAACATCCCGGTGAAGCAGGCAGGTTTTAGCAAGAACAGAAATTGTGTAGATCGAATAAATTCGCTAACAACACATATAGAATACGACTTTCAACAAAACAAAAAAACATCGGTGGCATTCATAGACCTTACCCTCTGCCTACGATACGATATGGCGTACTGGACTGCTGACAAAGCTACTAGAAATAATCCCGTGTAAAACCGTGTATAGATTAATACACGAAATGCTGTGCCACACTGAAAGCATATAGAAAACGCAGCTGTCAAATTGCGTGCAAGAGAGTAAACATAACAAAAAAAATAGCAGGAACTACATGAGTAGCACCAGCAACAACATTACGAACTTCAACTAGCAGAGTACGCAGCTCCGGTGTGGCTGAACAGCGCCTGTCCACAAAATTGACGTGGAATTGAATTCGGCACTGAGAACCATAACAGGTACATATCCACACCAATAGCATCGCTTCCGGTGTTAAGCAATATTATGCCACCAGAATACCGAAGAAAAGAAGTGGCGATTAAAGAAAAAAAATGCAGAATTATCCATAAATCAAAACACGAAAGGAACAAATCGTTTAGAGTGGAGAAAACCAGTGTATGAGACTATAAGAAGATTAATAGTCGAAGATTTTAATGGAATTCAAGAATGGAGAAAGAAATGGTGTCAGAATAATCCGGATAAGATATCGCAGATAAATTCTGATAGAGAAACTAATAATGGTCACGACGTATCGCTAACGATGACTTCGTTTTTAAATAAATTCAAATCTGCGATAAGTCCCCTAGTTATAACAAAATTTATTTATAAACTATTATTATAATGCTCGACAAAATCTAACGCACCTGATAATAATGTATCGCCGTGAAGTAACTGGGTTCGTGAAATGCGTGTGAAGAATATCGTGTGTATATGAAGGATTACGCGATCTGACGATTATGTTATAATAAAGTTATTTTTATTCGTCTAGAATTATTTTCGGTGAAAACCACGTATTGACTACAGAATAATTAACCAATCACCATGCAGTAATATCAGGTGATGTATCAGCTGACGGTAGGACCAATCACAGCCCTGGAAATATAAAGTTCCGATTGAGAAGTGCCTATAAAAGGCAATAACTCAAGGTACTGTGGTTTAGTTCGTTTCTGATGATGAGTGGTGTAAATCCATTCGAAACGTTGAATTTTTTGTAATAATCAGGACGTGGTTTTCACCGAAAATAATTCTAGATGAATGGAAAACAACCACGAAAGTTTTAATAAATATATAAAGTTATTTTAGGGTTTTTTTTGTTGCTGTTCAATAATTACCGGACAGATAAATGCGAATTATCATTTCGCAATGATAAAACATAATATAAAATTAAACTTATAAAAAATATTAATTAATTCGTCGATAACGACGATATATAAGATTCAGCTTTGTTATAAAATTTTTCAGTAACACCGACCGATGAAATTTTTTCTAGACAATTGTTTTTTTTTAATTTAAAACAAATATGCATAATCATTCTTCCGCATTATTAAGAAAGAATTGTTTCAAGTACGAAAAAAAATGAACATCGAAATTTTTCGTGACGTAAAAAATTATTCCCGTGGGCGTAAAATTTTAACCTCCCCGAGCAACAAAATAACGGGCGAAAAAACAATTTAATTCTTTAATTAAAATTATAGAAAATAAATTTCACTTTTTATATTCTCGCTTACGTAACACGTATTTGGAACTAGAACTACAGGCGGGTCAATAATAATGATTTTTTTTATAACAATTTTAACACACACACACGGAGAACTGCTTAATGCATGCATATAAAAACACAAAACCAATAAGAGAACTGAAATCTAGACAGATACCCTGGAAAACGGCGGTAGATGTGGACAACACGTCGAGAAATTGGAAGGAAAGATGAATGGACAAAAAAGTAAATCCATTAATCCATATCTGGTACACTATCCCAGAATAAAACGGGAACGGAGCAGAATAAATCGATTCCGAACGGGACAAGGTAGGTGTGCCTATATATATATATATATATATATATATATATATATATATTGAATCAATTGAAAATGGCTGCAAATCCCTTATATGAATAAGGGATACTTCAAACTGTCGATGATTTGTACAGTTCCAGAAACGTCATGAATAGCCCGCTTTTCAGTGGATATATAGAATCTCATTAGATATTTAAATATATTCCTTTTAGCTCCATACGAACGAATTACGATTTCATTATAGCATTTATTACTAAAATCTAAAACAAAACAAAAAAATAAAAGCATTAATACTAAATAAGTATGTATATAGATTTTATATTAGAACGCGCTTTATACTACACTTTATTTATATATATTATATATATATATACATATACATACACACGAAGTAAACGATTCGTATCGTCCCTTATTATATAAATAGGAAAGATATACATATAAAAATAAAAATAATAAAGAGAACGAAAAACATTGAGCTTATTATATGGAAGTCTTCGTAGTTGATTGGAATATTTTGCACATTATAGTATATATATATATATATATATATATATATATATATATATATATATATATATATATATACGGTGAAGACAGTGGCACCCCACTTCGTATAACATCATTTGCATCACATAAATATTGCCTTGAATGCTGGCTCATTTTGTACGCAAAAATAAACGTACAATAGCTAGTCAAGACGTTTGACAACGAACAATACGACGATGATAATGATATATACATAAAATTCTAATCGGAGAGCGCATCACGTGTTGACACGGAAATCACGTTCGTCGTGCAGTTTACTTTTTCAAATTTTTAAAATATATTCTTTATATTTATCGCTTAATTTATAAATTAATAAACGGTTTCGCACAAGTTACGCCGCATAATGGATCACGTAAAATTTTAGTTTTTTTGTAACAGTTAAATGCCTTATATTTAAATATATATATATTTTTAATCGCTCGAAAATCGAAATTATTCAAAATGTATGTTTGGAAACGAATTTCAAGCCACACATATGCAATAATTAAAATTATACGTATTAATAGCAGATGATATCGACGCATTTATACTATAATAATAAGTTTGAAAATTAAACTACTAACAAGCTAGATAAAAATCAACAATATTCGTTTTATTTTTGGAGGAAACTAGTCCTCTTATTTTCAATCGGGTTTTTCCGAAAATTACGTGTTTTTTATTAAACGTAATTTATTGTAACGAGCTATTCGCTTACTAATATTATTGTAATTATTAGTACCATGTTGTATTATTTTCATATTTAATCGTTAGTTTCAACGTTATCTAATATTACCCTTGCTTTGTTTCCTTTCTCTCCTGCGTTGTAATAGTTGTACATTTTTTCGTTTGTTTAATTAATTAATCTTATCGTGATAGTCGATTTCCGGTACACGATATATCTAGAAATTATGTTTACTGACTGTATTTTAATTATTTAATAAAAGATTTCTTCTTATATCGTATTGAAAAAAAAAAAAAAGTTATACTAGCGCGCTCTCTGATCAAGTTGGAAAAACGACAAGCGTTAACAACTCTTTCATATACTTTAACTGGGCTTTAAAAGATAACATCGTTTTAATGGTCGTTTTTATATTTACAATATATCGAAAACAAAAATATATTTTTTCCGTAAACTTTGACCGCAACGTGTACGACCTTGAATCTCTAATTGATAAAGCTTTCCTTCTACTAGTTTAGAACTAAATGATAAAGAATAAAACTCTAGTAAAATCTCTTACCTTACGATGTAAACGAAAGACCGATTTGGATTCTAGTATAACCTACTGAGAGCAGTTATACAGTAGAACTTCTTTTATTCATCACCGGGCCTGTGACGGATAACGGAAATTTCATTACAAATTAAAATACTACATCACATTGTAAATCAATTCAGGAGAGAAATTAAAAAATAAAAAACCCGCTTAATCCGAAAATATTTAGAGTATCGTATCTTTATTTAGAAATTTTGTATAATATAGCGCAATATAGTACAATTACCTAACTGTTTCTACGTCAAATTTTTTTTACATCTTAATATAATCGATAACATTCTTCCGGTCCTTTGCAGAGCTTCCTTCGCGGCAATGTTACGTATTTTTTCTGCAAGTAAGGTTTGTGAGCTCGCCTTGTCTTTCAGACCGATCGACGCATTTTGTTAACATTATTTCAACTTCCGAATGGCTGATTGCTGATTTTCGGTTGCATTTTGATTATTCATCGTTGTTAATTTCACCATTATTGTACTGCTGAACAAATTTCAAAACTTTCATCTCGTTCGTCACACTATACTTCTTCAGTTGTTAGTGTGGTAAGCAGGCCGTTATTGCAAAACCTCACAATCTAACCGTTCTCTCATCGTTCCGCTAGTGGATAGTGCAGGTTCAAGTCATAGTTTATACCATACATTCTGTAGGTTTAACAGTTTAACTACGTACTGGCGACATTAAAAATTCCGTCTCCTTAATGTTGTAATTTTCCCAAAAATCTTGTACCGTCACGTGACAGCAAACATTCAATGAAACTTCTTCTGTACCGACCATCATCTGCTGCTGCTACAGTGACGAATGAGTAACGGTTAAAAGGTTTTACTGTATTACGATTTAATCTTTTATAGAAAAACAAAACAATTGACCGATTCGCTAACTTGAACATTCCTTTGATTCTGCTCGCGTATTTTGAAATTTTGCGTTTCCTGTAACCTATCAGGTCGTCGATCTCTTCGCTTCGGATGCGAGACTAAATGGTCGAAATTTAGATCGATTACTTTCATTTAGTATATTCGCTGTTACTTCTATCGCTTATCAATACAGTCCAAATGATGCTGCAGCCTTATCGTGTATAGAGTATTTTTATTTGACGTTTAAGATATATCGCGAAGGAATCCATATCATTTTTATATTCTGTTCGAACGTAATGCTTCTTTATTATTTAAAATTGTAATTATCTCGTGGGTTTTTTTTATTGAACTAAATTTTTATAATTTTTTATTTTCAAAATTAAAACTCCTCTATTATAATAGACGTCTGTTTTCTTCGTGTCAATGTCTATAATTTAAATATAAACAACTAATTACGTTATCCGGCAAATAGTGCTGATCGCAGATAATGCATTACGCAATTTCACTTCAACGTGAAATTATTGGAAATTGCAATATCATTATCAGTTGTTACTTCTCAATATGGCCGCGGGATATAATTTTCGATAATAAAATATTATTTAATTCTTCGATTTTCGAACGTCGTTTTCTATACGCTTAGTATATATAATCGTTTCTAATTACACTAGCGTCCTTATTATTTACCGCACGACGATTTGAAATAAAAGCAGACTATAAGAACGACAACAAATTTAAATATTTAAAATGACACGCTTTTAACGGCTTTTCATATCTATATAAAATACACGCGTTATTAATGCTCAAGTAAAAAGGGTGGTACATAAATGCAAAAATCGCTCATATCGATACCGGAAATACAATAATTCTTATTTAATGTTTCATATAAACAGGGGGTGGTTTATACCTTCCGAACCGGAGCTGTAACCGGAACAAGGTGCATAGTAAACAACCTGCAAATATGTAGATTAGCTTCGAATAAGTCAAAAAAGTAATACAGCTGCTGCCTGTGCAAAGTCTCATCAGGCAGATGATTCCAGTAATCACAGGAGACATCCGGAAACGGATAGACAACTTGAAGAGCTGCCTGTTAATTTCTACGACTGGCTCACCGTCAGCGAGGTTTGGTCGCCGTCCAACATACCGCTACTTCCACAGTAGCAATCAAACTACAAGCACAAATGATTTCAGAACAGTAATGACGATAAAATCGAAACCAAATCCCGTAGGTTTAACCGAAATATAGGAGGATCAGTGTAAAAATTTCGAGACATTTATTATGTAATCGATCGCTTAGTCTTAGCATAAAACAAGAAATTGTTCCCTGCTACATCCATTCAATTTTGTTATATGGAATCGAAACTATGCCTTTAAATAAGAAACAAATAAATCGATACGAAGCTGTAGAAATGTGGCGGAATCCCATGGACGGCCACGACATCAAATAAAGATGTTTTAAAGAAGGCTAATACAAGCGGGATATTAAAAAATCACATTATATAAAGGAATGTGTCGTATTTTGGCCATATCATCAGCGGCGAAAAATACGAAGTACTCCAGATGATAATACAAGGAAAGATGGAAAGGAAGCGAAGTCCTGGAAGAAGGAAAACAGATCGGCTGCAAAATATTATAAGCTGGACAAACATGTCTACAGCAATTACTGACAGATGCCAGACAGCGCAAAGTCTGATCGACCGATTAGTGATAGGCTCTGTGAACAGCACGATGATGATGATAATTCAAAAAAGACTTATCGTCTAACTGTGAAAATTACAGATTTATAACGTTAATATTCCACGCCGCAAACTTATCTTAAATATGGTCAACAAAAAACTCAAAATACATATATATATATCCCAAAATTTCGGAACAAGTGACATTCATACTGAGGCACTAGGAAACATGTATTAACCACTGAGAAAGCGAGATAATTTCAATTAGAAACATAATATGTACTTTGTTGATCTCAGTCAAATAGAGCAAACTCTGGCGGATACTGCGTAATATTGAAATATTAGCATACTTAGTACTGAACAGATGGAGAGGAAATATGAGACAAAAAATTATCAGTTTCCAATACGCCGATGATATTTTTTATTATTAGCCACCTTAAAAGATGAATTCTAAACCGCAATAAAAATATTGAAAAATACAAAAAAACCGTTTAGTTGTTACGCACGTCGATCAAAATAAGGACTGTGAATAAATTAAAAGCTTATGACAGAAATTTAGATCATAAGAAGAACAAAATTAAAAATAAATTTTCGAGATTCCCAGCTATTTATAAGCGATTTTTGAAAGATTTATAGAAAATACAATATAAACCGAATGATCTAGAACAGGAACTATATACATACACACACACACACACACACACACTTATATATATATATATATAAAACGCGCAAAGAAATATATACAATAATTGCACACATAAATAAAACAAAAAAATACTAGTAGAACGTGTTACAATTAAAAAATAATAATAACAATAACGAACAGTCGATTAATTAACGTTACTTCGTTAGTAAAACCATAAATACGCAAATTCGATTCGTTCATTCTGGTTGTATGAGAGATTTTTCATGAAACCGGAAGACGATTGACAAGACGATGCAAAGTATAGGATGATCTTTTCCAATACATAAACAAAAAAATATATATATATACATATTAAATGATTTTTCTATATATTCGTTCATTCGACAACTCCAGCAAATACACACACACACACACACAACTGAGTACGGACAGCTTTATTTTCGATATTAGGAACTAGACAAAGATGACCTTAAAGGAAGATATGTGAATATCGTTGAAACATATATATATATATATATATATATATATATATATATATATATATATATATATATATATATATATATATATATGCGTATGCAGGTGCGCGCCGACTTGAAAAAAACCTTGAGGGGCAAAATAATATTTTTTTTATGTTCCATAAACATACTCATTAATTATATATATAAAAAATGTTGCTATATCGGAGGGTAGTGATTTCATGAATTATAAACAATCATAAAACAGTTGGATCATTGTAAAACTTTTTTAATGCAAACCTTTTCTACAGTTACGTCATTATCAAGCATACGCAATAAATCTTCCATATAAATTACCTGAAACATTCATATACCGACAACATATTATATATTTTTATGTCTAAGAAGTTGCTCGTGAACTAGACAAAGATGACCTATTGCCCACCCTTGTTGCCCATTGAAAAAACTATTAAATACTATACCGATTGCAAAGCAAAAATCGAGACGACCGACACACATTTTATACCTTTAGTCTCGCCGTTATTAATTTATTATATTATATACGCTCGATAATATTTAGACGTACTAGATTAAACGTTTATATCCGTTTAGTGAAAACATTTTATAAAAGAGCAAGTAGATGGAATAAAATAATAATAATAAATAACAATTAAATTAATAATTAATAATTAATAATAATAATCGACAATTAATAACAATAATGAAATTAAATATAAAATTGTATTCGTTTATAGCAATGAAATGTTACCGCCGATTAAATATAATGACATAATAATAACAACGATAAAAGAAAGTACAAAGTAATATCAGAAAGTATTTATGTAGTGTTTCCTCGGTGATACATATTTTTAAATTATATAAATAATCGATAAATATACTGATCCGCGCCTCCGATCCCATTCACTTATTGTTGCAGTGCAAACGTGTGCACAATACATAGAGTATACACAAATACACAGTATACACGCAATACTAATATTTAAACATACCGGCTAATGAGCTTAAGTTGAGCGAGCGGCGAATTTTCTTTCAAAATAATATAATATTTTGAAAAAAAAAAAGACGAAACCAATTGCTATAGCCCAAAAAAATAATATTAATGTTAATATTATATATATATATATATATATATCCTTGTAAAATCCATTTAAATTTTGCTTTAAAAAGCGAAATCTTTTACAACCATACATCAGTATTCACTTTCTCTATCCCACCCGCATACATAAGCATATAAATACCAACATTAGTATACGTACATACATAAAAACATATAGGTTCACACTATACTTTAACCATGCACACATCCGTATACCGTGAACATGTACGTTATTCGTTACTGAAATATTACAAAATAAAACAATTAAAAAAGTGAACATCGTAGAATATGCCCCTTTTTCGCGCGCAAAACGTCATTCTTTAAAGAAACTCAGTTGTAAATTATTTAAAGTTATATTAAATACGTTATTTACTAAAGACATGCTTATGATTTATAATCGATTCCTCCACTACACGAGGTAGCGAATTATATAATCTGTATTCTCTGGAATAGAATTTATCGAATTTCATGATCTTCGCTCTCTCATCGGCTCATTAACCAGCGTGAATAATTTAGTTAAATCTTTGACAATTTTCGCTTACAAAACGTAAAAGTTCGATTACATTTAAAAGAGAATCTTTAACGATTTTATTGTATCGATTTAAATAGAGCGTTTTGTAACATTATTAAGATATCTGGAACAGATTGATAAAGTGTCGAAAACATTTCGCGAAGATGAATTCTCGAGAAGTAAATAATAAAAAAGATAATTTTATGTTCGTATTTTTTTTTTTTTTTTTAAACAAATAATCTTAGTTATTCCAGTTAAAGTTTACAGTCCAACTGTACGAAACCCTAAATGTATTAACGATTTGATTATATGATTTTTATATATCCTTGTAAAAGATGACGAATTAATTTGAACTGCGATAAAACTGAGATTATTTTCTTCGCCCGCAGGGAGTCTTACACGTTGAAATTAATCCTAAGACTAAATTTTTCCGACCACGTTAATCATGCTATAGTGAAAGCAAACCAAAGCATTTCTACACCCCATATATTGGTTATTTAATAGAAAACCATTTTTCTTAATGTTAATAATAAATTGATAAAACACTTATTCGTCTCGTAATCGCGTACTACTGTCCAGCTTAAAGTGTTGTTTCAAATACCAATTTTTCAAGAGCATAATTGTTGCAAAACAGCCTGTCTCAGATGTTTACTAAATGTTCCTAAATACTATAGATAGAATCGTTGATTACTACCTCAAATACGTCTTACATTCAGAACTATTAAATTTAGCGCCTAACTTCCGCGACACATAATTGCTTAGTCCGCGATAAATTTCTACCATCGGTAATTACGATTGTAATTTATGTATATAGTAAACATAAACATAAAACACTTAAACATAACTTTTTGTAACGTTAAACAGAACTTGTTATACGATTTATTATTTCTTCTATCTATACTTATTACGTAACGTTTGCCATTCTTTTGTTTTATTGTTATTATTAAGAAACGAATAATTTTATCAAACAATATAGAACGATTAACTGAAAATTCGTTTAAAAAAAAAAGGGGAAAATAGTCGAAGAAAAAATTGTAAAAAAATTGAACGATATAACTACAAAAAAACATACACGAGGAATATAATTACACAAAAAAAAAATCATTTAACCGTTTTACGAACTATCGCACGATTATTTTTGTAATGTTAAAACGGTCAACTAGATATACCGCAAAATATATACCAATTTGAAAAGTGAAAATCGATATAAATGACACTAATATATTACTCATATCGAGCAGGACTTGTTGCTTTTTTTTTATAAATTTCTCAAATTTATACAATTATTTTAAACAACTTTTTTTCTATCATCGTTATTTCACCATATATATATATATATTACATATATAATCGCGTTTTTTCAGTTCAATTCGACTAAATACCAAATTTCGTAAAAACAGTGGTATAGAATAATGTGTCTGGTAATGAACGTTAAAAAAAAAAAACATTTATACAGAAACCATAAAATTACCGCGATAATTCGCATTTTAGACTATCATTGTTCACAAAGCTAGTTGCACATTTTTTAATTTAATAATGACACATAGAAAGCTATATACAACACAAATATTTAAAAAAAAAAAAAAACGATTTAGTTAATTTGGATAAATTACTAAACTTACGCGTATGTCAAAAGTACATCGTACACAAGCAAATCTAAAATTTTTTCGTTCTTTTTTATTTTATTTATTTTTTTTAATTTTAAAATAATTTATCGGATACGGCACCTCGTATATGAAATAAAACGGTATAGATGTATCAATTTACCTTCACTGTCTTTCAGACTGACTAGAAGGCGAAGTACCAGCCTGGGATTCTTCCTTCAACGAACTTATTTTAGAGACTATCTTTAAAGCGGGACCTAATTTTATTTGCATGGCCGATATCAAATGTTTCACCTTAAGCAACATTAACGCTTGACCATCGATTTCTTGATGGGCAAAATCTTCCGCATAATCGCAACACTCTGGTAACGAGCGTATAAACTCGCACACATCGGACACCTGTACGCGCGACACAGAAAATATTAAACAAAATAATGTCGGAAAAAAAAAATATTAATAAGTAATTAGTGTTTACTCTTCCGTCAACTGTATAATACGATGGATTGTTTCAAATCCCATCTGTATAACAAACGGAATACATAATTTTTGCAAATCTTAACGTCGACAAGCTACATCAGACTTGAAAATAAATCAAAATCACATCCGAAAGTAGCGATCTTGTTGATTTGGTGGTACGCGCCTAATGTGTTATTTGTTATTCTGTTACAAACACTAACACCACATCATGTTTGACGGCGCTACATGTCACACACAACGGATGCTGCAATGGATATTCTACACGAACGATTTGAGAGTAGGATGATATTTCGCTACACGCGAAATTTGACACCGCTGGATTTTTTCTTATGGAGGTCTATATATATTTGCTCTTACTAGTCAACGTTACTGATACTAATTGCCAAAAGTCCTAGAATAACCCGAATACATTACTTTCAACGTTTATACAAAATTATAATCAACGCGCTACAACAATTTGTACGTTATTAATTAACGTCGCATTTTCTTACCGAGTAAAGATTATAAACATGATGATATCAAAAGCGAACGGATATTTACCATTAAATTGGATATTTAAAAACTAATACATGAAATAGAGAACTGGACGACAACAGTTGCAGTGTATTATTTTAAATATCACCTTACTACTAGTGTAATCATGTCGAATATTCTATAGGCATAAAAAAATCTGCACATAACAATACAATTATTAACTAACTATTAAAAAACTATATATGCAACTCACAGTCCATTTAAATGGATTAATTTTAGCAGTATCAGGACCACCATTAATAATCGATTCCGATGTAGAATTATCATCCAGACCAGCAGCGGGAATTTCGTTCGAATCGGAAGGATTGAAACTACATTCAGGCCCCGAATCCGTTAGACCAGCTCCATCGCGCTACAATTACAAAAATCGTAATTAAGATATAGTTCCTTTCTGGTGTGTATACATATATATATATAAAATAGGTCACGATTTGGTCACAACGCTCGAATACGAGCAATCGAAGATGATGATATATATATATATATATAATACAAGTTGCCCATGGTTTCGGCTGTGTAATTATTTTTGTTAAGCTTTGTTTCGCATTGTAATCACAAATAGATAGGACAGAAATTAGAATAATTTAAAGTTTTAAAAAGTAGTAAACAGCGATATATTTGACAAATCGTTTAAAATTTAACACGTTTTCCGGTTCGAATGTACCTTCACTACCAACACTGCAATAGAAATCACGTTTTATTGCGTTAGAGGGGTAGTTGAAATAATGGACGGATATATATGTTAGGGATGTGACCGAAATAATGGACGGATATGCGATATTTTAAAACTTCAAATTATGGTAATTTCTGTCCTATTTGTGATATCAATGTGAAACCAAGCTTAGAACGAATTCGATTTTTATTGTATTCGCGGTTTTCCATTTTGGCTGAGGTTATTTATTAACGAGAGGCAAGTGTTCGCTTGGTTGTTCCCATAGTTGCAATCGATTCCTTTTTCTATTCTAGTACTTGCAGACGTTTGTGTCAAAGCATTTACTTTGTTTTAACAAAATATTTTCTATACTTCAATCGACTTATTGCCACATCTTTCGTATACAATGGAAGTTTCACATTTTGTTTTTGTTTAGTTTTTTCTTTTATAGCTATATCTCCTTATGACCGGCGATGGTATGGCGTATAATATTTCTATTTTATCGATCGGTGTCGACTTCAACCATCCTGTAATTATTCGATTGATTTCGTAGTGCTACATTTATGAATTTTGTCACACTGCGTTAGCATATTCACCTGCAGAGTAGCATAGAGCTCATTTCAAAAAACAAACTATTATTAATTAAGCTAATCACACATTTGCAGTTCATATATATATATATATATAATTATAATATATTTATAAAAACAACTTGAATTCTAGACTCGTACTCAACATCGGTATTTAAACTAACTTTTGTTAATTCGGATTTTATAAAATATCCTGTATTAGGCGTCACATTTCTCGAAGACATATGTATTTTCTACTTAAAAACAATTCCAAAACAACTTAGACCGCGTAAAATATTCTGTATTATGCAACATACTGTAGGAGTTGTGCTCGAAGTCATAGTCTAAGAATTGTATTTCTTGTTTAAAAACTAATTAAAATAACTGATTTTGCAAGATTTAAAGCGGCTTGCTTAATATGCTGCTTAGCTGTCCCTCCCCGGCGCATAATTCTATAACCGAGGATAGGTTGATATAAAGCGAAACATACACATCGAAGATGCTTAACAGAGAAATCTTTCTAAAAGTATGAAAAAACGTCGTTTAGTTTCTTAAGTACGAGAGATACTAATTCCACAATAATTTATAATTAAATTAAGTCCCATATACTTCATTTACTGTTTCATATGTTCTATCTCAAATCTATTATCAAACATAAATTTCATGACCAGTTGACAATTGTACATACAGTAAAACTTCTTTTAACCGTCGCTGTCGGTTAATTGACGAAATCACGAAGATTTGCGATGACGGTCTGCTTAACAATAACACACTGATAACTGTAGAAGTAACAGATTGGTTAGAGTGTTATAAACAGGATGGAAGATATTGAAATTTCGATACTTTATGTAATGGTGAAATTATCAAAAATGATGAACAATCAGAATACAATCAAAACTCAGCAATCAGCTATTTAGAAGCTAAAACGTTAATAACTAAGTGCATCGATTTATTTGAAAGACAACAGGAGACTCGAGCTTGACACAGATCCTACTTTAAAAAAGAAAAAAAAATTTAACGATGTAAATAATTTGACGTAGAGAAAATTTTTCTAGGTAATTGTAATTGCACTGTTATATACTAAATTTCTAAATAAAAATACACTACGCTAAATGTTATACGATTAAAAATATGTTTTTCCTAAATACTTCATGTACAAGCAATGGGAAAGTGGTGCACAAAATGGAGAATTGAGATCAACGCAGATAAATCGACAAATTTAACTTTTTACGGAGAGGTTCGTGTCCTCCAGTTTACTATGATAAGCAACCAATTACTCAGACTGATATTGTAAAATATCTTGGTCTTATTATGGATAAAAAACTTACTTGGGTACCACATATTAGATACTTCATTCCGATTATTATACTGTATCCTAGGAAGAAAGGCTAAAACTTCGTTACAAAACAAGCTGCTACTCTACAATACTGTTCTGGGGGCGAAGTGGAAATATGGAATCGAATTATGGGAATCAGCAACAAGTAGTAAAAACGTATCCAACGATTTCAATCTTAAAGTACTGAGAGCATTATGTGACGCTCCTTACTACGTCAGTAATGATACGTTACACCGTGATCTGCAAGTGCCCACAGTCACACAGATTTATCAGAATAAATACCAAACATTTTTTGGTCAATCCTCTAACCATCCAAACCCTCAAATTCGGCGAATTTACACGTCGAGATCCGGTCCGAAGACTAAATCGACGAATGCTCCGAGACGTACTTAAGAATGACCTAAGGTCGTACAGGTCAAGTCACTGCTGTTGTAACATAATTCAAAACCGGCTGACTGTTAACAGAAGCTGTATATCGTCGTACTTTTACATGTGTTTAACTGAACTCATGTGCTTATTGTCTATTTGTACAGGTGCACATTAAGAGGGAAAAAAAACATTTACAATCTGGTATTAGCACTACTCTATACGTTTCATTTTCGTTATCCGTCTATTCAGTTATCCGTTACGATCTCGAAGGTGACGCATAAAAGAAATTATACTGTATTTGGTCATCATTATATTTACAGTTAACCCGTTTCGCTTTAACCAAATTCCATTAATACCAGGAAATTAAAATTAATTTTAAAAACCAACTGGCGTAATTGCACGTTTTCATTCGACGCAAAATTAAATAATTCTTCAATTTTACAAAACTCATTCGTAATAAAATCCCTTTTAAACGTGTTACATTATTACAGTAAACGTCGATTTAAATTACTAATAAAAATTAATTAAGGAATTTACCCATTCTTTGCCATTTTTAATCCAAGATTTTTCTTGTTTACCGTCCATGTCGCCTTCTTGCGTGCCGAACAAACTAACTCTCCTATGTGACATTACGAAATAAAAATTTAACGAATATATTAAATATTTTGAATTGAAAGTATTAAAATCTTACGCGTTAATCGTATTTCGCGCAATAAATAAAACAAAAAGAAATTAAGGTAATGTACAAAATAAAAAAAATTATTATATAAATCGATAGAAATATTAATTTTTAATAAAGCATGTACATAAACCGTTACGTTACTAAAAAAAAAAACAACATACTTTTTCCAACATGATTCAGAGCAGTAGTTTTTATTGTATTTCTTAGATTTGGTTTTGAGATCAACTTTACACATTTCACATTTAGTCGCTTCATTTTCCAGTTTTACTTTCTTTTCTGTAATAATAAAGAAATAAGTCATTGCGAAAAATCCCGAAACGACGATATACGTTACATTATTACATTTCCATTTCAACACATACACACAATCCAGATACACGCCCATTAAAACAATGCATGACATTTTAAACTATCCCTATATACAAGAAATAATAAAAAAGAGGACCCTAAAATTCTTTAATGCATGCCGCATGTCTGCTGACCGAAATGTCAATGAAATTGGAAACTACGATTATCAGTCTCTACGACACAGGTATAAAAAATATAAACATAGACGAATTAAACATATCTTATTAGGGTAGCATTAGGTTTAAAATTCAATGATATTATAGATAAATTTTATTTGATATATTTTTTGTTTTTCTCTTTAAACTTTATAAATTATTTTTAACCATTGTGTTTAAAATTTACTTATGAATTACACGTTGCAGGTTTAATTTTTCCTGTAAATTTCATTAAGCAATGAATGTTTATAACTATCACTCGTGTATATTTTCTAGAATTATTATTAAGTTTATCGGTTAAGGAATTTTTTATATTTCGGAACGATAGAACCGTTTAGTTATTATTTTCTTGTAAAATTTAATCAAATCAAATTTCTTCTTCTTCTTCTTCTTCACAAAAAAAAAAAAATAGAAACATTGAAAACAAATTATATTCCAGACGGCAAACGTAATTGAACTAAAAACCATCGCTTGTCAAATCGTAATACCGTTACGACATACTGTATCAATTCGTAATAATAAATATCGGAAGAAATTGATCAACTTTTTATTTTAAATATCCAAGTTAAAAATAACAAATACAAATTTTGATCTCGCGTCGACTTCGACAGTATGTTAAAAATTTTTCGACACGTTTTTCGGATAAAAAACAAATAATTTATTAATAAATAATATTTTTAATGAAAATGTGCGTGGAACGTTGTTAGAATAATAAAATAATTCAAACGAGTAGATTTAGGATAATTTTAAAAATCCGCATAAAATAGTGAGAAAAATTAGAAAAAAATTTACAATGATAAAATAATCGGCGCATGTATGGAATCGGATTATGGAAGTCAGCGGCAAGTAGTAATTTCAAACGTATCCAACAATTTCAGTCCAAAGTGCCGAGATATGTGACACCCCTGACTACATCAGCAATGATACGTTACATCATGATCTATCGCACAGGTTTATCAGAA
Organism: Coronaproctus castanopsis; assembly: GCA_032883995.1. Classification (NCBI taxonomy): domain Eukaryota; kingdom Metazoa; phylum Arthropoda; class Insecta; order Hemiptera; family Monophlebidae; genus Coronaproctus; species Coronaproctus castanopsis. The sequence continues at coordinate 217,056,412 of CM065053.1, read as the reverse complement.
TAAATACCAAACATTCTTTGGCGAATCCAAACCATCAAATTCGGCGAATCTACATTTGGTCAGAAGACTAAATCGACGAATGCTCCGAGACGTACTTACAAACTCTACATCGGCAGAATGATCTCACGTCGTATAAGACATTGTTGTTAGAGCATAGTTCAAAACCGGCACGCTGTTTATTGATACAATCGTCTTGCTTTCATATGTTTAACTGAACTCATGTGTTTATTGATTATTTGTACAGGTGTACATTAAGAAGAAAGAAGAAGAAGAAAAAAAGATTTAAGTAAACATAATATTCCATTTTCCAAACCATTTAATATTTGGCTTAAAATCAATTTTTTATATATATATATTAAAGAATAAAGGCGAGAGAATAGATCATTGTCTATTTCCAAGAATATACAGAAACACGTTAAAATTCTTCAATCATATCACCAGATCCTGATAGGATGTTAAAGTTAATAATTATTTATATTTCCACTGCCAACGACGTCGCTAATCGAAATCAATTTTTCATTATCGTAAAAAAAATCTTTCTCTTATTCCGAATAACAACCGAATTGAACTTTATTACCAGACGATAAAAGTAAGTAATCACGTTATTCAAATTCTATCGAAAGATTTAACTTCGAGTGCGAAATTATCTTTTATAAGTTTGTTAAACTTTGAGAAGTAAAAATAATTACTACCTTAAAAATATTAAATGTATTTGCTGTTTTTTTCAAACTATACAACGTTAACACTACTCTCATATAAAGCATATCAAGACGCTTCCAAATTCTGATAACCTTTTAAAAAGTACCTCGAATGTAAACAATCGTGTATTTTTATTACCTCAAAGTACGACTTCAATTTTAAGAATATTTTCATTTATATTTTTATATATATATATATATATATATATTAATTTTTTATAATGTGGAATGTAGTGATTTTTTAATAAAAAATCATTTGAAAATTAGTTAAATCACTAATATTTATTTTCTTAAAGAAAACACAAAGCTTTTCGGCATTTACGCCATTATCAAGTGAAACTTTTTAAAACATCATAATTTTAAAAACATAAATTAAATATAATTACTTAAAAATATGTGATGGTGATTGTGAAAATATGCTCCAAAAATGCCGTCTGCTTCTGTTCTGTCTATTTTTTGATTTGTTGAAATTTAATATCAATATATTTGTTTATTAATTTTGTTTTTTTATATTAATTTTTTCTTCAATACTATTTTGCGGATTCTGTAAAAGTTGTGTACTGGTGGAATTTGAAATTTTTCATTAACTGTTGCGATGTATGATGTCCAAAAGTAAAATATAAATATAAAAATATACGAACGCAAAAAATTTTTTAAAAAACACAATTTTACAAATAAAATGAAAAGAAATATTAAAAATCTGATAATGACCAAATATTTTTAAGTAATTATATTTAATTTATATTTTTAAAATTATGTTTTAAAAAGTTTCACTTGATAATGGCGTAAATGCCGAAAAGCTTTGTTTTCTTTAAGAAAATAAATATTAGTGATTTAACTAATTTTGAATTGATTTTATATATATATATATATATATATATATATATATATATATATATATATATATATATATATATAAACTAAAACTATTAAAATATCTCAAAATCAGATACCTCACGTATTAACTGCAAATATATAAGTGGTATACAAATCATGTCGTGTACGTGTGTGTGTGTGTACGCCTATCGTAATTTTTATTTTTCATCTATATTTATTCGGCTAATTAAATAAAATAAAAACAAATGTTTCTATAGAAGAATATATATCCAAATATCCAATGTACATCTTAACTGTCTAGAATTAACATCGCATAATTCTACATACCAGGCGGTGAACCATCATCGTTTTCGACTTTATATTTAATTTCTTTATCCGCTTTCACCGTTTGAGATAAGTCAGACATTAAAGAAGAACGATAAACAGGAAACGGTTCATCGGCTAAAATAAACAGTAACATGTAAAAATCAAAAACCGTATTGTTTAAAATATCATATATAGTTTGTCCGACGAAATAAGTCCGATCATAAAACTCGCATAACGATGTATAAGGTCGCAAATCAAAGGGTCTTTAGTTTGCAACGCGATGATTGAAATATAATTAGATTTGTTATTGCGGGATTGTGTTAATACGAAATTTGCGATTTATTATTAAGAGTAGTAGGAAAAAAATACAAGAAGAACAGCAGTAGGATGATTTTATTGAGTATATTAAAAAATAAAAAATACCGAAACACCAAAGTCTACAAGACCATTGTACGTTACTTTAAGTAACGATAACGTTAGGGAATAAAATTCTAATTGACTTTTTCGTTGAACAAAGAATACAAACAGTATATATATATATATGTATATATATATATATATATATATATATGTATATATATATATATATATATATATATATATATATATATATATATATATATACATATTCGTTAATCGTTTTACGGAGTGTTTGTGTTTATCGCGTTGACTTCGTTGCGGTCTTTGTTCGGCAGTCTATCGGTGAGATCGTTTTTATTTTCTTATCGCTAATAGTAAATTTTCTGTTGTGCATTCTTAATTTTATCTATTTTTATCTTTATTTTATCTATTTTTTATCTTTATTTTATCTTGTATTTTCTCCGGTTATTGGAATATATATTAGACGTTAATTTAATTTGGTGTTGGCCACACCGATGAGTGCAAACAAAGGAGGCCACCCGTCGGCCACCGTAAATAACAGTCGTAGTAAACCGTCTATTACTAAGAAACCGAGTTTTTTGGTATTGAAATGAAACGATTAATAAACGTAAGCTCTCGGTCCCTCTCCTAATTCGTCAGGTTCTATTAAAGAAATTAAATTCTGGGACCCTATAACGCCAGATGCGATTAACAGTCATTATGATAATAATAATAATGTAACAGTCGAATTATTTCCTTCTAATCATAGTGGCCCATTTTTTGTGCTAATTGAAAGCTTAGACAAAAATATCGCTGGTTTACACCCTTTAGCAGTTGCGAAATTAATTTCGATCAAAACCCAAGAATTTACATCTGTTGGAAAAAATAGACTTCGTTTATAGTTTTCCTCCTTATTAGCTGCTAACTCCTTTTTGCTTTCTCCAATTTTAAAGGGGAACAAATTAAAAGCATTTATTCCCAGTAATTTAGTCCATAGGTTTGGAATAATTAGAAATATTGATACTAAAATGTCAGATAATGATATATTGGATGGTTTGGAAACGCAGTGTTCTATAAATGGCATACGAAGACTAAATAAGAAAACACCTTAAGGTTTTATCCCTACTCCGTTAATCGAAATTAAATTTCAAGGTTCTCTGCTTCCACAATATGTCTATATATACAAAATGAGATTCGCTGTTGAGCCCAGTGTTCGTCGACCACTTCAATGTTATAACTGTCTTAGATTTGGTCACGTTAAGACGAATTGTAAAAGTAAACCTAGGTGTGCTAGGTGTACAGAAGAACACGATACAAACCGGTGCCCTGCGGCCCCTCATTTTTCCATATGTGCTTTGTGCCATGGTGAGCATTTAGCTACTGATCGTTCCTGTCCTGAATACCAAGAACAGCTAAATATTAAAAAGATCACGGCTTATGAGAATGTTATCTTTCGCGAAGCGATTGATATTAAGAAAAAAAAACTTAGTCACAAAATCCCACAGTTATAGTGAAATTACTACGCGTAACGACCCTACTCCTTTAAAAAGGGTTATCTAAATTATCCAACCATATTACTATTAAATCTAAATCTAAGCCTTCCAAACGTGTAAATACACCAGTAAACCATTCCTTTCCTAATGTACCTTCTGTTCAGTTAGTCCCATGATTAATCCTGAAATTCACACGCAAACTAATACTACTAATCCGACTGATGTTTCTCGTTCTGATATGATGGAAAATATTTACACACATCTGTCTGCTCTCTTGCATAAAGAGCAGATTACTGCGCCTAAATTATCTGAAATCTCCACCTTTGTGGAACAACTTATTACTCATTTCAGGAACGCTCCCAATGATTGTACCTATACTCATGTTGATTCGAATGATCCTGCTGATACTATGGAAATATCAGGGAACTAACTTTCCTTTATTTCATTAATGTTACGTATCATTCAATGGAATGCTAGAAGTATCAACAATAAATGTAATCTAGAAGGGTTCTTGTCGTTTAACAACATTGACATAATTCTTCTCTCTGAAACTTGGCTTCGTCCTTCACAACAATTTAATATTAACGGTTTTCTTTGCTATCGAGATGATCGTGCAGATGGGTATGGTGGATGTGCCATTCTCATCAAAAATAACATTCCCCATCAAACTATCAACATTTTTTCAATTTATCCGCCTTCTGATCATCCGCTTAATGCAGTTTCCATTCAGATTAATCTAAATGATTCTCCATTATACCTCGCATCTATTTATAGTCCTCCAATGCATCGCCTGCTATCTCGAGAATTTATTAGTGCTATTACTCCTTTTAAGGAGAACATTATAGTTGGCGGTGACTTTAATTGCCATCACTATCTTTTAGGTGATAACTATACCAACCGGTCAGGGAAGGAAGTGGAATATATACTAGAAAATACAAATCTTGTCTGCCTTAACAACGGTGCTTCTACTACCGTAGGCTCCCTAATGAGAAAAGCCAGCTCTGTTGACATCACTCTTACTTCGGCAAATCTTGCAGCTATTGTGAATTGGTCAGTTATTAATTCACCTCTTGGCAGTGACCACCTTCCGATTAGTATATATGCATCCATTGAACCTGATTTGACCCAAGAATATATTCCATCTTATTGTTGGAATTATCAAAAAGCTGACTGTACAGCCTTTGCTAAAGAATTAGATTCTCAATTGAGTACTCTACAAAACAATTTGTCTCCTATCGATTTACATGATCGCTATTTTAATCATCTTAACTTGGTCCTTACGTTACACGTTCCACGTAATCGAATTGGCGGCTTACCGCGACACAAAATAAAACATTATAAGTTTCTTTGATGGAATGCAGACTGTTCTGTGGCCTATAATCGTAGAAATGAGGCCTTCCGATTATTTAGGCACGCTAAAACAACTGCTAATTATTTATATTTTAAAAAAGTCGAGGCTGAAACTCGTTCCATCATCAAACAAGCTAAAAAAAAACAGCCTGCGCCATTATTGTTCCCCATTCAATCGAAATACACCTTTGACGAAAGTATGGAAAATGGCTAAGGGTTTCTTCTGCAATAAATTCTTAGAAAAATGTTGCAATATTGGTAATGAAGAGATGAACTCATTTATAGATAACATTGCTCCTTCGTATGTGCCTAATGAACCATAAATTAAAATTAATAAACACTCATCACAATCTACTGTAAGACATTTCCTTACTGAAGAATTTACTTTACAGGAACTTAAGTTAGCTTTAAAGAATAAAAAATCTACTAAGCCCGGATCCGACCAGGTTACTTACTCTGTTCTCCAACATCACTCAGATTTTGCTTTGCAGCCTTTATGCTATATTTTAATCGCCTTTTTTCAACCAACAGTATACCTCAATCCTGGTCTGAATTTGTAGTAATTCCGATTAAAAAATCGAATCCTACCGTCCTATATCTCTTGCATCATGTATCAGGAAACTATTCGAATGTGTACTAAAGAACCGGATTGTTTGGTGGTTAGAGTCTAATTCTTTGCTACCTGATTGCTGTTTTGGTTTCAGACCAAACAGAGGCTCCATGGACTGTGTTGCATATTTAACAGCTGACATATACCAATGTTTCTTAGACAAGAAGTTTCTGATTTCTGCGTTCTTCGATATTAAAGGAGCCTTCGATGCGGTTCATCTTCCGATTTTATACACCCGACTAATCGTCGTTAATATTCCGACATCTCTAGCTGCTTATCTTTGTAATTTGTTTACTTGCCGTACGGTGGCATTTAAATTTGTTACTGTCAACAAGTTGATCTATAGACGAGTATACCATGGTCTTCCTCAGGGCTCGGTCTTAAGTCCAATGTTGTTTAACATATATACTTTATCTGTCTTTCAATTGCCGATTAAAAGTATGATCATATCCTATGCTGATGATATAACAATGTATCAATCAGGAAAGAATTTATCAACTCCCATCAATATGATACAAGAAGATATTACCAAAATATTAATTGGATGGCTGAGTCCCATCTAATGATCTCAACTTTCAAAAGTAATGTTGTTATTTTTACATATAAACGGTTGACCGAACATACAACGATTCGTTTTAAAAGTGATGTAATCACGAATTCCAATTCCGTTAAATTTCTGGGTCTAGTATTAGACCAGAAGTTATTGTGGAAGAACCATATTCAGTTACTTTGTTTGAAGGTCTTTCAGGCCTCAAACATATTGAAGATGTTACGACATACTTGGTGGGGTGGTTTTCCGTTTATCCTACGGACACTTTATTTAACTCTAGTAAGATCGCGGATAGATTATGGATTTCCAATATTTGGCAGTGCGGCTCGAGATCATATTATTAAACTCACACGCATTCAAAACTATTGTTTGCGCTGGATGCTTGGAGCATTTCCTTCCTCACCAGAAGTTGGTTTATGTTCGGAATCCTGCATTCCACCGATCCACAGTTGACAGGTCAACAACTTACAAATCAGTTTTTCCTAAAATTTTTATCCTTTTCTAATAACTTTTTATCCTTTAAATATCACGAAATTTTTCACAAGTGGAGATTTACATCTAAATCATGTCTTTTGCTCGCACGTTCCGCCAATATATTTCTTCCATACAAATCCTTATTACTTCCCGCTCCTGTATTCTCTCAGTTCACCTTTTTGCTGGAAAATTTCCAGTTTCTACTGTGGATTTAGAGTCCCACAGGCAACGGCCTTATCTTGAGCCTTCTTCTAACTTAGAACATATCTTCATAATTCAAAACAAGTGGCCCGAATTTTTATATGTGTACACTGATGGATCTAAAGATAGTTTTCAAGGACTGGTAGGATCGGCCTTCATGATTCCAAGTAAAAACGTGACCAAAAAGTTTAAATTACCATCGGCGTGCTCGATTTTCACCGCTGAAGATTCTGCGATCGTCAAGGCTTTACGCTTCCTTCGCGCTCCTAATTTTAGTGGTAATATTCTTATTTTATCGGATTCTTTAGTTGCCTTAATGCTATATCGAACTTTCATGTTACCAAGGGATCTTATTTTATATTTGCAATTTTAGAAGAACTATATAATTTCAGTTTAAGAAATATTACAATCGACTTTTGTTGGATTCCGGGTCACGTTGACATTCTTGGTAATGCTGTTTGTGATGAAGCCGCAAAATCAGCAGCCTCCATCGGCATTTTGTGTCCATGTATTCCATATACAGATCTCCGCGTTGTAGTGAAAGCCCAGTTGGAATCAGATTGGACTGTTTTCCATATCAATAAAGTCAGCAGTTTTTATAAAATCATTAAACCAGTTCCTTACAAAGAAGCGTGGTATTTTCCCAAAAAGTTTAGCGGACCAATTTCTCGTCACATGATTACAACATTAACTCGGCTTCGTATAAATCATTGTTGCCTACCTGTTCATTTGCACAGAATTGGAATGGCCGAAACCAGCACCTGCTCTCACCCGGACGATACCGGTATGATTCTGGATTCGAATCATTTATTTTTCAACTGTTCCTCCTACTCGGCAGAACAATCGCGTTTATTTTCTAAGCTTATACTTTCCTCAGATGACGCTTGTATATATTATTCTTTATTTCAATTTATTTTAGAATGTAAAGTTACTTTATAATGTTAATTTTTTTTTGTTATGTTTTATGTTTTTCATGGACAGATTGGTTAATTCCAGAGTCCAATTTATAATAAATAATAATAATAATAATAATAATGATAATGATAATATATATAAATTCATTTTAAATTATCATGGATGTATAGAGTAATTAAAAAGTAACTTTGATTTTGTGGCTATGTAATATATTGGGGATTAAGCTGCGAGTGTGTCTCCCAGTAATATCTTCTCCCCATCTTTTTTGCCAAATTTCTAAGTAGTGTCGTTTTATAGCTTTCCGAGTAAAGATATATTGATTTCTGGTTTCACTGTGAGGATTTAGATTGAAATTTAAGATTATGGCGTTTGTTTCTTCTTTTTTATTACGCGACGTTTCAAAAATAATTACAGTTTTCATTCAGTTTGAAAATTTAAAACTGTAATTATTTTCGGAAACTTCACATAATAAAAAAATTGAAGTGGTTTACATCGAAAAAATCGTGAATTTAACGATTTTTACTAATTTTATTGGGGTTTTTCTCTCTTTTAAATTAGACGGAAAATAATGAATATTTAGGAACAATTATAGAAAAAGCAATTTGTTTTTCTCACCTTCTTGAATAACGTAACCTTCGATGACATGCGTCAGAATCTTCTGAGGTTTAACTAAAGCCCTCGGAAGGGATTTACCAGTAATACTTTCTTCCATCGCTGTACTATTGTTGTCATTCGAACCTTTATAATTCAAAACAAACGATAATCTAACATGTTTTTATAATTATAAATTAATACATTATTACTGTCAGGATTATAATTAATTAAAGTGACATTATACATGTGGTGTACAGATATATATATATATATATATATATATATATATATATATATATATATATATATATATATGTATGTATACACTGTCCGTATCATAAAAGTAATATTTTAAATAAATATTTTGAAATATTTTTGTGTTTTATTTTTACATAAACTATCAGCGATTTAACTTTTATTATCAATAAATCAAAGAAATTACTACTATATTTTTACAATTATTACGTAGTAAATATTTAATAACGTCATGATTAATAACAATGTACTTCATTTCGGTTAAGCAATAAGAAATAACGTAATAAAATTTTATTTCAATTAAACCATATTAATACAAATCAATAATTTTACAACTACAGTTAGCTGTCAACGTGTTATTTTTTTCGTTTTTCTATGGAAATACGTGCTAAACTTATACTTACAATTTTCAAAATAAATGAAATTCATTTTCGTTTTTCCATGGAAATACGTGCTAAACTTATACTTACAATTTTCAAAATAATTTCATATTATTTTCGTTATATAATATACAAATTTAAATTATTTAATAATGTTTAATATCAAAGTTTTTAATGTTACACCTGACCAACGATATAGCGATTATTTTCTATATGTCTGTAATAATTTTTCTTTAAAGCATTTTTATCTATCGATTTTTTATTGCAAGTTAACATAACATCGTAAGCCCGTTACTACATAGTCCACGGTATCTAATAATTGTTATCCTTTAAATGTGGAATGATATTTTTCAAACTTTTTTTATTACTTCAAAGTTTACGTATGCACCGAGACTTTTTGGTCATTTCGAGTGCGTAACGAAATAAGTATATCGGCAAAATTTAAACAAATCTAGATGTGTTCTAAGTGTATTCGTTCAATTTAATCTATTTTAGAAATCAAACATGACACATACTCATATCAACGTCCTGAATACTCTGCACAACTGCCGTTACGTTATTATCTATCGAAGCAGATACGTCAAAATTCTGAACAACGTTTTTATCGCCTTCCACTGCGGTAGCCTCAACAATTTGAACGGTTTCAGAATGTTGTTGTTCCGAAATGTTCATCAATTGAGTATTGTCAGCTACCAGTATCGTAGTAGCTGTTGCTGATAAGTCCGCTGTGGCAGTATCTTGTTTGATAATACCATTCGTAACTGATTGTCCGATAATCTGAGAGGCGACAGTGACACCAGTCTGCTGCTGAACGTTCGCGTCTATAGATGACATATCGTTCATCGCTACAAGAGATGGATCTGGTGCGACTGCTGTTGCTGACATCGAGACTTGTTGTTGTTGTTGCTGATGTTGGGACAACTGTTGTTGTTGTTGTTGCTGCTGCTGTTGTTGTTGTTGCTGCTGTTGTTGCTGCTGCTGTTGTTGTTGTTGTCCAGATGATGCCAACTGATTACTAATTGCCGATGTCTGATTTTGCTGTTGTTGATGTAGGGACGGCATCGAAGCAACCGGCATAATAGGTCGTTCGACTATCGTAATATGTTGAGCAGTATTGTTATTTTGTTGATTACTTTGCAGCTGCTGAGATTGTTGTTGTTGAACGTGTTGGCTTTGAGTATGTAAATGTTGTAGTTGTTGAATTTGTATCTGTCCTTGCGGTGAAGTTAAAGCCATACCTACGTACATATTGAAATAATAAGAATGCAATGTATAGGGAGAAATCGTACAATAAAAAAAATCTTACTAGTCAAACATATAGTTATTTTAATTTCACCATTAACTTGAATAACATATTTACATTCATGATGTATCAAAATTATGAATGACTCACTAATATCGTGTTTTGTAATTGAACGATTACACGGATGAAATTAGCAAAATTAATCACTTAACGAATGCAATTTATTACATTAATGAAATAATACGAAGACATAAACTCGATACAATACAAGACGTGAGAGATGAAAATAGGATAGAAATAATTTATATGGATAAACCAGAAAATAAAACCGATGTAAATTACAGATATACCAACAACAACAGTAACAAAAATATAGAAATTAACGATGTAAGGAAAAAGTAGAGGACAACCATGCATAACGCGAGATTGTTTAAGAAATTATGGGGATAATTTTTATTCAAATCCCGCGTGAAAAAAATACACATAAAAAAAATTGTATGGATCGGTACGAGGAACGTATCGACAAGCAAAAAAACTGAATTTTAGCAAAAACTATTTCAAATATTGAAAATCATCGGTAAGTTGTATGAGAAATACAATACAGGAAAAATATAGAAAATATAAATAATTAGATAATTAAAAACTATAAATATTAAGCAATCAAAAATTGTTCGTAGATATGTTATTTTTAAAGAATAAACACAAATTTCCTTATGGTGGCGAGAAATAAATAAAAAAAATATGAATGCTTACACGAATACGAGCTCTACAATATTTCTTCGAATTGTCATTAATTACGAAGCCTCGTGTCGTTAGAAACTATAAGAAGTAAAATGTACGAAAAATTATTTTTAAACTAAGAAATTTAATCATTGCTCAATGCGGAATTTTTCTTCGTGATCGATTATTAAGTTCGAATTATATTAATGCGTAGTATGATGTGAATAAATAATTATACGAATTATTGCAAACGAAAAAATTATTTAATATTAAAGTGTCGATGTGAAGTATTAAGTTATTTACGTGATATGAAAAGAATAGCAATTTGTACTAAAATAAACGACGAACAATGTGAATGTTACCACACACTGAAGTTAAGAAATTTTAAACTACATACTGATTCGAACATTGATAGCAACGAAACTAAAAATAAATGAACTATTCAAAAGTGATGTCAAAATTATTCGCAAACAAAAAAAATTATCAACTAAGAATTTAGCTATCGCACACATGACAAATTCAATAAACGTACATAAGTAAGAATACCTTAAACTGTATGACGTATTATTGAAAGTTGTAACACAAAATAATAAGAATTCTACTAACAAAGCAAATTGTTGCCACAATAGCAGGTAGCTATGGTTAAAATATTAGGTCGTAACAGGTGCCCCTTTAATTAGCTTAAATACAAAGATAACAAGAACTCTACTAGGAAAATAAATTAAGCAGGCGGTTATGGTTTGGTTAATACAAGGTCGTAGCAGACACCTCCTAAACAAACGATACAAAATTTTCTATTTTCATAAAAAAAAAATGCGAGAACAGTAAAAGATACACAGGATAAGTAAACATAAATCTTGTCCATTCAATGCTGCGAAATTTCATAAGTATCTCGTCCAATAAAACACTAGCGATAAATATTTCTATTCGACGTACTAAGCAAATTAATCAGTTAAACACACGAGTATACACGTGGAATATTACGAATGTAAAGTAAAAAAATACAAAACGCGAACATATTACCACAAAACATATATACAAAAAGCAACAAAAAAAAAACAGTAATAACAAAAGCAGAAATTATGGCTATTACAAAATTAATCGATTAATGAAATTTAATCAAGAAAAAATCAAAACTCGTTCAACTTACTCATTAATGGCGGAGGCGGTTTGGGTTGTAAAACTGGTTGCTGCTGAGTTTGTTGTTGCTGTTGCTGAGGGTTTTGTTGTTGTGATTGCTGTTGCTGAAACGTTATCTGCTGCGCTTGCCCAGAATTTATTTGCTGAATTAAATGGTGTTGTATTTGATGTTGCTGCTGCTGTTGTTGTTGAATCTGTTGCTGCTGAAGAATTTTTAATTGCTGCTGCTGTTGTTGTTGTTGCGTTTGTTGTTGAATTTGCATTTTATCCAAACATTGTGCCCCTCCAGTCGACAACAAAGTGCCCGAACTTGTTATAATCATCCTAAAATATATTACGCATAACTGTATAGCATATTGTAATTAGCATAATATTAAATAAATATACTCAAAGATTTTTTGTTACGTCCATTAAATTACATTTTATAATCCAACAAACAAAAATTTGCAACATAATATTCTTTCGTCTTTATTTATGTAATTGTTATAATCACATAATTAATTCCAGTTTCAAATTTAATGCGTGGTGTTTTTTTTAAAGCGACCTTCCCACAGATTTACAAACCACCGATATAGAAAGATTTTAGTTTGAACAAAATTCATATATTTATATCTAATTTTTTTTTATAGACTCCAGTAAGGACAGTCAGTTAATTACTCGAGGGGTATTTTCCAGTGACTAACAAAAAATTTATAAGTAACAATCAATTATTGTACTTTACACTTTATTAATTTTTAATTATTTACTACTTATTACGCGCCACACTGTTTCTTGTGAGTTTTTAAATGTACGTATTATTTACAAACAACCCTTATACTCAAAATTCGGCTTCATACATTTTTTAGGTAATATCGTAACTAAACCCTAGAATTATACTTACGGTAAATTACACAAAATAAACTAAAAAAGAATTAAAATCATACTTGTTAGCAGCAAGATGTTGCTGCTGCTGTTGTTGGGGAGACTGAGGTTTCGTTTGATTGGCGGCATCAGATTTTTGATTATTTATAGCTATTCCACGTGTCACAACCGTTTTAGCTCGTGCCTTAGCCTACAACATAAATTTATTACTGAACGCACAAATTACAAACGCAAAAAAAAAAAGGATAGAATTTTAACAACCATAGAAAATGTAAAATTCACATTATTTCTAAAGAATGTCTTTAGTAGATGATCTGTAAGTCTGGTCAAAAATATTTAGTAAAACTTATCTATTTGCAATAATTTTTCGTTTAACCGTTAATGATTTGCAATATTGTGTAAAGTTACACACTATAACGCAACAACATTATGTTTGAAATATCATACACAAATACAAATTTTCAATTAACATTTTTGTTTAATTGGTGCTTTTCCGCAAATAGTCTATCCAGCAAATGTAGTTATGGACAATTGTCATGAGAGCGGTGTCGGCCAGCACCGTTCTATCAAGAATTATTTTATTGTTGCGTCACTCTGGAGGTTTTATTCTATGATCAATACTGCTTTCAACTCTTTATTATGGTGTTACTTGATTATTTACACCAGTCTTTGAATTTCTAGTTTGTAATGTAATATTGTATTACACATAAACCAGACTTTGTAAATATTTTTAAATCAGCGACATTATGTTTTCCGCATGCCCACAAAACCATAATGGTTTTAATATTCACTGTACAACAGTACTGTATTGTGTAGAGATCACAACCAATTTAATTTATATAATTTCAAATCTTTGCGTTTGGAATAAATATTCTACGTTCAATCTAATAAGAAATCAAAATATTTGTTCCGTTAGCGTGAAGAATTGTTTCAGTAATATTTGAACTGTTTAAAAATTCGATAAAAGTAGCTTTCAGCCTCTTGATCCTGATCGTTCATTTTATAGCCGTCCAACATATTCTTATGATGTTTTCTCCTGTTGTGTCGCATTTTCCAGCAGCAAATTTTCCAGACATCTTCTGATTCGATGACTGGAGAGTAATTTGAAGTGACGAATTACTTCAGTTAAATATTTTACTCGTGTCTATTTCTACAGACGTTTTCGGTGATGTTGATAAATTTATATTATAATTTACATTTTTATATACCTCCCAACCCGGTAAATTTATTTGATATAGATTCTTTCTATTGTAATAAGAAAGAAGTTAATTATCAAGAAAAAATCTTATATTGAGATTGGTTTTCTATTGAGAAAATGGTTTTTGGTGATGAAAAAGTCTACTTCTTTGTCTATAGGTCAATAAGTCAGCTTTTCCTGCGACAACGACTCACACTTCATACTTCGTCCATGGCCAATTTTAATTCTCTTCGTTTATTTGTGTCTTCAGCTAACCTAAAACTGAATTAAATACCTGAGTTTTCTGTACAACCTGTGGAATCGCCTGCATGGCTGAAGTAGTCTGAGTGGATACCGAACTACCTGGACGTATGGTCGATGACGGTAAAATTGTCGACAAATTACGTGTGGATGCCGTTACCTTTGGTTGTATATTGTCTTGCGACCTTGCTTTAATATTCGCATTATTAAGCACTTGAGTTACTCCTTGAATGGTTGGACTACTCTGCACAATTGTAGCACCCTGGGCTGAAATTAAAAATTCGCATGTATCACGTTTATTTAATTATACTAATTTCAGACACCATAACGGCTTCATAAAACAAACGAAAAAACATTATATAGATATCAACCACTTTGTTAAGCAAAAACGAATTAATTAACGTATGAAGAACACAAAAATTAAATACTTTGAATGAATACACGCAATAATTTTGGAACTCGTGACACGATAGTAGAAAAATTTGTAATATAACGATCGTACTATAGCTAGTAGAAATATATTAAATTTTGTGGTCTTTTCTTCGTAATAAATTTGAAAAACATAATCACAGTTTACAATATCAATAAATCGATTAAAATCAAATTAACACAGAACACAAATTAATCCGAATATATATATAATAAAAATATAATATGACCGATCATCAGATTAAGTAAAAATTAAAATTTAACTTTTAGAAATAACCAGTTTGCAAAAGGTCACAATCAATAACCAGAGTGATATAAGTTGAAAAAAGTACTGGGTGAAAATTAATGTAGATTTGCAGAGCTTAAGTTGTAATAGCCTTAAATTCTAAAAACAAGTACTTAACAATTCAAATAAAAGTCCACTCTTAAAGACACTCTTCCAGAATAGTCTAATTTAACTCTTATCCTTCGTAAATCTGATCTCTACTCGCTAATTTAAAAATCCTCTTCCTTATGGACCTGTAGTCACAGATGCTGCACATGGCACGTATATCTAAATATTAATAATAATAATAATAAACGTCTATTTTAATCGAATACCAGTTGTGATTTTGGATTATTTATTATAAATCTGATGAAACTAAACCGATACAAAACTGGAATTACAATACACCGATAAGAAAAGTACCAGTACAATGTGAAATAATAATATTAGCAGGAAAACGCAAACTAGAACAGAAATGAATTAATTCAATATTAATTTACAATGAACAGAAAAAATAACAATTTTCCCAAATACGTCAGGACTTTATATTATCATACACACAATACTAAATATTTCAATTTTAAAACATTGTCGATTGCTTATGTATATTAATGAAAATTATTTTTAAGACTTACAAATACATTGAAAAATGTATTCTTCAACTATTTAAGATACGATATAAAAATTTGATTATCGGAACGACCAAGCAAACGACAATAAATTTAAACATTTTTTCTTAATAATATAATTTAATCACAACATAATCGATCGGATTTTCTATTAAAACAAGCGAAATTGTGTTAGATGTTGATTACTTTAAATTTTTTGTACGGATCTTAAAAATAATCTAGGAAATATTCAGCTCTTTTTGGATAACTACATTATTTTAGGTTCATATATTCAAGACGGATTAGGATTTTCGACAATAGCGATAATTTAAATAAAATTGATTACGAGGCCGGACATTCCACTAGAAATAATCTTTCCCCTATTTATGACAATTGTCGATATATTTTTTTTATAATTTATAGTTAGCGATATATTACCGTAAATTGCAATTTTTAGACTTTCATGATCGATGTATTTTCAAAAGAATTAATAACAAATTATGATAAACTTTTTAAAAACATGAGATAAAAAATAGAGAGTAAAATGTAAATAATGATTATTTTTCTATTTCGATATTTATTTGAAATTTATAACTCTAAAAATAGTTTTAAAAGTTACCATGATGAGTTTGTAAATGTTGTGGTGGAGGACTTTGAATAAACATAGGAGTAGCTTGTTGCGGTTGTCCACTAGCATCTTGTTGAGAAGTTCCTTCCGAAAAAAAAAAAATATATATATATATATATAAATGCGTTTAATACTTTCCTATGACTCAATAAAATAAATTTATGAAACTTTAGACCATGAATATACACGCATGCATTGGTTAAATAAATAAGTTCTAGAAAAAAGGGAACTAAATAGTAATATATATATATATATATATATATATATATATATATATATATATATATATATATATATATATATATATATATATATATATAATATATATTTTAACGCGTTGAATTTTTAAAATATGAATTATTGTTTAATATTTACCTCGAATAAAAATAGGATTTACGTTTTGAGCGAGTAATGTAGCTTGAGGAGGACCGGTAGTAGTAGCCCATAAACCTTGAGGTAATGACGCTCCAAATGGCCACTGGGAAAATTGAACAGACTGAGGACCTTGATGGACGGTTCTAGTTCCACAACTTGTATACTATAATATTGGGAATTGTAAAAATAATATAATACAATTTTTACAGTCATTACTTTATTTTACAAAACAATTTTAATAAATTCATTAGAATTTATTTGTTCGTCCAATTTAAGAACGTCATTTGCATTCACTACTTTGTGCTTTTTTTACCAGGTACTACAATTATTTTAAAATACCTTTACCTTTCTAAAACCTCTTTACTTTACACCACATTATAAATATACAATTAATTTATATAAATATTTTAAACGCCGATTTTATCTTAAGCCGAATTTTTGACTAAGTTCTTTAAAGACTTATTTCACAATACACGTTTTTCTATGTATATGACAAAATATCAACGAAATAAACGACAAAGGACCAAATAAAGTTTACAATATAAAACATGAACATAAATTCACATGTAAGAATTAACGTAACTAAACGATCACCCGAATTACACTCTATATGGTTTTGTGTTTTAATTTAGTCATCCTTGAGTACTTGTAGATAATGCGTAAATGTAAACAAATTTTAATAAATAATTAATAATAGTTAATTTATCTTTTAAGTGATATTATAGTAATTAAATTTAAATAAAGAATTTTATACAGTCCCGGTTGTTGGTTGATTAAAATTAACTATACCGGCTGTTAATTACATAATTATTAACGGAAGATGGAAAATTTGGGTCTTATCTATTTTGCTCTCATTTAAGAAAGGATGACGAATGTGGCGCAGTAGAAACTGCTGACCATGTACTATTTGTATGTCCAATCTCAAACCACATAAGAGTATACAATAAAAATAAATGCACCACCCAACAATATGTAATTTTATTTGATGCTGAAAAGTTTCCGCAGTGCTAATAAAAAAAAGTTTAGTAACCGTGGAATTTCTCGTGTAATACATAAAAAAAGCAAATAATTGAAAAAATAATGATATCACTTTTATTTAAAGAAATTAAAGAAATAATTAAACATACGATGTATATTCCGAAGATATGTTCTTGTCGTTTTAAACTAAAATACTTAAAATTACTAACCACTTTTTGTAATTCGGGTTGCTGTTTAGAATTACCGACAGCTGCTACCGACTGAGCTGGTAGAATATTTGGTTGACTGCTAAGTATGTTACCAATTAAGACGGTTTGATTAGTGGAGGTAGGTATCGTATACGTCGGAAAAGAAGCTGTAAATAATACAATTAGCATTCATTAAATGTTGAATAAATGGCTCAATTTTTAAATTCTCTTCGCATTTTAAACCGATTAACAAAAATTTTCACAAGGAATGTGCACTTCGACGATAGCTTTGCTCATTAATTCTTTTTGTAAATATAAATTTTAGATACGAAAAATTTGTTTAAAGTATTGAGTACCTAGGTTAGAAAGTATGAAATATCAGTACATTATTATCAGAAGAAACAAAACACTTCCATCCAAGTGATATTAAAAATTAATCAACTACTAAACATGGATAAGCGAGTATATTCTGAATTAAGAAATCTATATAAATGCATTTAAAAAAGATATATTTTATTATTGAACATAGATTAAAGAAATTATATATATATATATATATATATATATATATATATACACAAAAATGTATGTATCTGTGTCCGGTCTTATAAGAAATAACAACTCCCAATCTTA
The DNA here is from genome assembly GCA_032883995.1 of Coronaproctus castanopsis. Taxonomy (NCBI): domain Eukaryota; kingdom Metazoa; phylum Arthropoda; class Insecta; order Hemiptera; family Monophlebidae; genus Coronaproctus; species Coronaproctus castanopsis. Next base: position 217,037,883 of record CM065053.1, on the reverse strand, counting down.
AACAAGTGAAAAGTGCCCTGGGAGACCGAGTTTTGTTGTAAAATCGTGTTTTCGGAAAATATAATTAGACCCGAATCACGACCATTACATAAATAACTACTTTAAATTTGTAGAATTTCCGGATTATAACCAAAAATGTCAGTTTTGATATCAATGATTTTTTGGGGGGAATTTTTCAATTGAATTTTTTCCTTAAAATAATTCTTTCGCATATTAAAAAACATTTCCGGAGGTTCCTGTATCATAAATCGGAACGGTACCCAAGATTTAAAATTTTAATTATACTTCCAAAAGCTTATAACATTTCAACAATTAATAACGCGATCGAACTGAAATTTTCAAGGTACATTTAGATAATAACAAGAAAACGATGATAAAAACATTGAAAATTTTATGGCAGAGTTTTAGAGGTCAGATTTTAAATTTCAAAATTCATGATTTCCACACAAGCAGTTTTCAATTACTTAATCCATAACATGTATGTACTAGAGCCGTTTCCGAGATAAATTATATATACATGTATATATATATTTATATATACACGAATTGCTCGAGGAAATAGAAAAAATAAATTTTATATACACAATAATCTTTATACCGCAAAACCGAATATCTTAATACGGTATGTATGATAGAATTATATTTTGTTACATCATATACAAAAAAAATCATCGACACTTGCAGGTTAAACGTGAGATTTTAACATCGTTCGTCTAAATTTTTCGTATACGAATTATGTAAATTATTTATTTGTTAAGCAGATTTTAATGATAAAATTGTTCCCAGAGGTAATTTATTACCTAAAAAAAAAAATTATTTATTACCTGCTTGGCTTTGCGTTATAACTTGCTTCCCTTGAGCAAACATATGGGGTGTAGCAGCAGCAATCTGATTCGATTGTAAAGGTTTTCCCGTAGTAATAACTTGAATAGAACCCGGGTTATGTAATTGAATATTTCCGGGTAACATGAGCTGGCCTTGGGCGTTATATTGCAAGTATCCACCGGTGTTTTGTATTTGCGGTTGAATTACCTGCACCTGTATAAAATATACCGAGATTTTACACACAATTGTAATGAATTAGATACAAACGGGAAATTACCTGAACGCAATTTATAAAAATAACTAATAGAATCATTCTTGATTTTGTTAAATTGTAAAAAAAAATACGAAAGACGAATTTTAAAAATTAATTTTCAAGTTTTTGTTTTTTTAATGAATCACTAGATAGAATTAATATTTAGCGCATTCTTATTTTATCTGGTCCATTACTCACCCTTCCGTGTTCCCAGCCCCCAATTTGTTGTATATGAGTTTGCTGCGGGGTACCTTGGCCAGTTTGATTTTGCAAAGCCTGCTGTTGTTGTTGTTGCTGCTGTTGCAATGATACCGTAGTAATAGTCGTACCGCCTGAATGTTGCATCGGCATAGAAGCCAAACCAGCGTTACCAGTTGCAGACTAAAAAAAAAAAAACGTACAGTCGATTTGACGTGAAATTAAGTCGTTTAATTTCTCAACAAGAAAAGAGATAATTTATTTATCGTTTAATAATCAATCTTTGTTTCAGTTTTTTCCGTCCAATATTTAGTTTTTAATTCTTATGAAGGACAATAAAAGAATTAACACCAGAATATACTAAAATACGTAAAACGCTAACGGTTAAATGGCAAAAAAGTTCCTCTTATAAAAGAAATCCTTCAAACGTTACTTAATAAATTCTCTATTGTCAAACAACTAAAATGATCGATATATTTATATGCTTAAAATGATGATACCATCGCTCATACATACAAACATAATACACGAAATGAAATAGGCGTACGACTTTTCAATTCGCATTATAGTAGGTAAAAATAGCATAAAATAGAAAAGTGAATTTTCATCATAAACAAAAATTAAAACTTTACAATTGAAAAATGTTTACTACCTGCATAGTATTTATGGCCCCGGCAAAAGAATGTGGAATCTGAAGTGGAAGTGAACCCAATGTAGTAAGCGTAGCACCGCCGCCTTCTTGTGTCATCTAAAAATAAGAATCGATAATATTAAAATTAAAGAGCACGTATGAAAACAAGAATAACTTCACATATTATACATTTACTCTTGTATTAAGTTCACCGACAATATTTTGATCAGGAAACGTCAAACAGACAAAAATTTATTTGCTACTAAGACGATTCGTTAACATTCAAAAAGATTTCCGATAACAAACCGAATGCAGTTTGTATATTGACAGAAATACTACTATATGCTTAATTTTGTCCCGTGTATAATATTCACAGAATTGTTTTATTTCAATTGTCTCGGTTTAAGATTAATATTTAACACAGTGTAATAAATTTTATAAAATTAATTATAAAACACAAGATATTTATCGGTCATTCTCGTTTATAAAGCGTTGCAATTACTTTTAATCCGGATAAGGTCGTAAAGTGAAAAATACATTTATTATAAGATATATCGAAAATTGTGTAATACAAAGTAAAACTAAACAGTACTAAAGGAAAAACTTGATTATGTTATTATTTTCTATAAATTTTATATTGTGATACTTTGCTTTGTATTATTGTTGTGTACAAAAAAAAAATATATTTCTGATTGTTGATTATTTAAAATGCTGTTTTAACACTTGTGTGTAGTAAATTTGTCATATTTTTATAAGTTTGTATATATTTTTTAATTTTTATACTCACTTGATAATGGCTTTTGTGTTCGTTCCTAGAGAAAATAATTTTTTGATGATTTTAACCACTTTTTATTGTTTACATATGAAAAAATAATTATAATAAAACACGCGCGACTAATGTAAAACATAGAAAAAACAAGAAAAATTAAAAGTATAAAGCTCAAGAGGGAAAAACTATAAAATAGAAGTCAAAGACAAATCGCAATAAAATTAAAAGAATAAATATAATTGCAAATGAGAACAAATGGAGTGAGTAAATTTAAATTGAAAAAATTTAATGTTTATATAACGGTGAGCATAAATGAGAAATTGCTATCGAAATAAAATAATATACAAACGTAATTTGAAATATAAATTATTTTAGACAAGAAAACACTCTGTATAAAATGACTGATAACGTTTATATTTTAACGTTCTTAAATAATTTATTAAAAGATAACCTCAGTTAAAATCTTCAATTCCAAACAAAAGTGAATACGCGCTTTACTGCACCAGTAGGATGACACCTCTACTTTATTTAGCATACAATCCAGAGTCATTAAATTTTATTAGAGCCGTGAAAGGAATAATTATATAAAAACTGAAAACGACATGAAATTCAAAAAATGCATATTTGAAATCCCTTCTACATCAATCGTTAGGATGATATAACGAAACACACCTGAATCTGAGCTTGTTGATTTTGAGCTTGTTGTTGAGCTATATTGGCCGCATTAATCAGTAATGCCTGCGGAGTTACCGCTTGAGATCCATCATTTGAAACTTGAGCGCCTACAGGAGTTGCTTGTCTAATGACAATACCTTGAGTCGTCTGCTGAGATTGTTGATGTTCTTGTATATGTTGATGGTTTTGTTGTTGCTGTTGTTGAGAATTTTGTTGCAACTGAACCTCATTTTGAGAATTGGATCCTTGCTGTTGTTGCTGAGTCTGTACTTGAGACTGGGACGTATCTTGCGATTGCTGCGAATTATCGCTCATATTTCATCATCTGCAATAATCTGTCATAGAAAAAGAAACGTGATTTTATTACAATTTTCTCGCTTTACCGGCACTACATTTTTCTTATAAAAAATTATTTAATACGCGTTACGTGAAAACGCTCGTGAGTTCACTCAGATTACACAATTTCTGTCGAAACCTATCCTTATTTCATCGAAAAAAGGAATGCACAAGATAAATTAAAATTAATTCGTTAAAACAAAAGGACCTCCTATACGAACCAACTTTATTTTAAACGTAATAATACCGGGCGCTTATATTCGAACGGCTAAGGTCGTGTTATTAACAACGAGATTAAACCATTCTCACTTTTCGCTATATCTTATACGTAAGTATATTACGGAAAACCAAAAACAGTTCCTACTATATCAAATTCTTTCTATCCCCAATAAATATATATACACATTGGAAAAAATTCGAAAAAATAAATTCGTTTTCATTGAAAAATTACAATTATTCGCGCTGACGAAATATATCAAAATACATTAGAATGTGACGTCTCTAATAAACTACATTTTTCAACAAATATGTACGTAGCATACTGCTCACAACGCATACATTCAGTTCTTAGGAAGCCAAACAAAAAATCTACAAAAAAATATAATTTTGTCTCTCCAGATTACTTACTTGCGCTTTTGATTATATTTCGGGAGACAAACAGTTTATAACGAAATGTCCAAAATTAGTGATGATTATCAAAAATTAGATTTCTATAAAAATTATGGGTAGAACAAATTTTTTTCATGTGGAAACCAATATTTTCCGAGAAAATCAAAATTTTGAAAAGTTGGTTGTATCTAGAATGTTTAGATACTGACGCTATCTATGGACGCATTGCGAACTTTAATTCCGCTAGAGAGCAGTAGTGTCCGATACTCGCATTTAGAAATATAATGAAGCAAATTTCTGGAAAAAAATTTATCATTACCATCAAAAATATTGAAATGCGATTTTTGAAAAACAACGAAATAAGTAAAATATAACATACATAAATTAGTCAATTATCGCTAGAATCCTCATCGTAAGAATCTAGTTCTTCACGAGGAACACGAAAATGAAGCTTAACAGAATTATGAACTTTTCCAGCACAACGGAAAAATTCGACAGTTCTTTCCAGTTTCAACAAACGACAGCGTTTGTTAAAAACACACCGCTCTAAATTGCCTGTCAAATGGGCTTCGGTTCGTCCTCTGTATATGGAGCAATAGCTTTCGCAGCTCTCCAAGCGAAGAAAGTACCTGTCCTGAAGGATACACAAGTACCACAACGCTGTCGTTTTTGTTTTCTGACGCTCACATAATTACTACATTCCCATTTCCAACCATCTATCGCCAAGGAGTTATTATATAATTTTAATTCCCCCCCCGCATTTAGAACATTTATAATTCCCCTCTTTAGGAATTAAGTCCTCTTCCTGCAATTTTTTTAATAATTCAACTTTATGTAAGCATAAAGTTGGCAAAAAAGTAACCGTACATATCTTTAAAAATAATGAAAGAAACTCATATTTTGTAAACATAATTATGAGTAAAATTTCAATAGGCATTATTTATTTTAAAACCGCCATTTATAAATTTCCGCACGTTGGTAAATATTTTTACTTGTTCAAAATTAATGTTTTAATAATTTTCGTACAATAAAACACGGGGACATTATTCTGTTATAAACTGCAGTTCAACCAGTATTTCGTGTTCTGCCGTACACACGAATAAACGAGCACATAATATAACAACGTTAAAAAGGATGCCAGAGCTTCGTATCTACGTAAACGTATTAAAATATTCGTTGTTTTTCAGCCCTGAATCTCATATTTTTTATTACAAACCATAACAATAATATCAGCATGCGGGTTTATTTATTCTATAAGATTGGTTATCGTAAGTAGGTCTAATGAAGTAAGAGTATAAGAAAAAAGACTGAACCAAATAAAGAATGATATTTATAATCGCAATAAAACTAATAGTAGTAGTAATAATAATAATAATAAGTATTATTATTATAATAATAATAAGTATTATAATAATAATAATAATAATAAGTATTATTATTATTATAACTAGAATGTAGTAAGTAGGAAATGATAACTTACGTAAACAAAAGAGTTATGAATAAACCCGACAAATACGCCACGGAAAAAAGTAAAACGAGAACAGACCACGTCTAAAGCCAGTACCACACACGACACGATTACTGACGAATGACGATCTATCGTATAATAACATACACTAGTATTCTATGAAAAGCGCAGTTGCCGTAACATGCAACCGTAGCGAAGGAGGTACTGAATATGGCAATAGCACATAAAAAATGGGGGAGCTCTCAGTTCTAACCTAATCAAACGAAGGGGAATAAACGTGAGGTGATAGTATAGGTTTGCGAACGAGAGAAGGGGCAATATGTTAAAGACAATCCGTCTCAACACAAATAAAGGCAGAAAGGCACACATTCGTTCGACGTATTAGTACAGTTGTGAGGACGGTTGAACTCAGTTTCTGAAGTATGCTGGTACTAGAGAGAGAAACCATAGGAAGGAGATTCTTATTAGATAGAACTGGAAATAGGAGAAGGAACAATAAAAAACCTTTCGTAGAAAATATAACACCACCCCGCTGTAATACTAAAATCCTAAATACCTATTATAGACGGCGATGTTAAAAAGCCGTGCGCACACAATGTCGTTAAATTAAACAACGCAGATCACAAGTAATATTATTATCATGGCATTAGGAATGACCATTTAAAATGGCATTTGTCCAACGTGGACAAAAATGGTGACTGCAAACCAAAAGCAAAACGGTGGGGGGTTCTTCGAAAAGAAGACTCCACCTTGTAGGTCGTATTTAAAGTACTAAAAAAACACACAATTTTAAACAGACTTACATTAAAATTCGTGACTGTCGGTAGAACGGTACAACACAATCGTTCGTGGTTAAGACTAGCTGACGAAAATAATGATTAATCGGAAGAACGAAAAAGGAAATAAATGGGTCAAAAATATAAATTGTCGACCGATAAATATAATCAGATTATATCCTAATCAATAATGCCATGAGTTAAACAATATATATATATATATATATATATATATATATATATATATATATATATATATATAACTGATTACGTTGTTTCGAAAATATTTTATTATATTTCGAAATTTAAAAAAAGTACGATTTTTCATAAAATAAAAATTAAATTTGAAATATACTCATTTAAGAACAGAGTTAAACAATAAAGTACACATAAAAGAAAATTGAGATGCTCTCTATTTTCTATCATAAAATTAAACATACTAGGACATAATCTAAATTATAAATAAAAGATAATATTTTTTCAAAAATACTAATAATTATTTCCTATCCAAGGAATTTCCAATTTACTTCAACCTGAACAGTATTTAATATCGACACACGAAATGTACACTTCCATCTATTAATGTAATATAAACAATAATGCTTTTAGAGTACATACAACTGAATGTATTCATATATATATATATATATATATATATATATATATATATATATATATATATATTATTCCTCTTCAAAATATAACTTTTTCTCATCATAAAGAAACCAATTATTCGTTCACCACGTCTCAATTCTCGAGTGTAGCATAAAATCATTATTACTATTATTATTATCATTCTCATTATTTCTAATATTATTTAAATCTATGGTGTTCATTAATTTAAGATGGTATATATATTTCATTATTAAAACACAAAAGCATATTATTATTATTATTATTATACAATGCATTAGTTGTATCAAGAAAATTATTATGATTATTGTCACTAACATTTCTATTGGCATTACGAATATTAACAACATTATTACGATTATCATATTCAAAATCTACGTTTATTTTCGATATTTACATCTGTTATAAATAAGAGTCTTCGTTTGTAAAAATTCAGACTCGGAATATTCGATGTACCGAAAGGTATTCCGTAATTTTAATAAAGTATATCTGAATATCGACTTCAATTATCGGCGGCAGTCTCACAACAACGTATATAATATATATATATAGCTAAACAAAACTACCCCAAAACTTCAATTCAATACCAGATATAGACGACAAAAATTATATCGCATATCTCGCTACATGCCTGTCTAATAAGGGAGGATACAATGAAGAAATAAACAGCAGGAAAGGACTAGTAAAAGCAGCGGTAAAAATTAAATTATGCAAAGACAAGGGTATACGTAATCAAGCCAAGTTATTCCCGATGAAAACAATAGTATTTGCCATTGCTCTGTATAGCTGCGAATCGCGGACGTTAAATAAATCATACCAACGAAGGCTCGAGACAATGGAAATAACAGGGTACAAAAAAATTTTAAGAATTCCAAGCCGTAGAACAAATGCTTCAATTCTGCAACTGCGCAACATTCAACCGCATAAAAAAATAATACCAATAATTGATACAAGAATGTTGAAATTTTTCGAACATATTATTCAAGCTAATAGCATTGAAAAGGCGGTCATTCAGTGAAAAGTACGAGGTAAGCGACAGATGATAACCGGTATCCCCATACGGTCCAAGAAATTATGCGTCAGACCTAGAACAGAAGTATACGGAGAAAACTTTCTTCAGAGTTATAAATTGGGTCACGACGTTCGAAATCGAGCACACGATTGGATGGCTACATATATATATATATATATTTATGAAAATTACAAGAACAGTTCGCAAGCTTCGACAAACGTTGCTTTTTTTTTACAAATATGCCAAAATTTATGTTTTCCTTTGACGGCTTTCGTCATTCACAAATAAACTAGATTTCATTTCCTGTCGGAACAAGAACAAGTAATATACAGCAAGAGGATAATGCGAGAAGTGATTGAACAGTTCCGATGTGTTTTTTAAACGAAGAAATGCCACCGTTAATTAAATCAAAAACGGGTTTTGTTCTGGGAAAACAGAAAAAAAGTTAGCGACAGAAAATCTCCACGGAGATTGCAAACAAATACAAATGCTTACACGCGGCACACTAGCAATTCTATGTGAAAAAATCGTTTATTATCAAGATACGGAATTATTCCTTATTTAATTAAATGATAAATGAAATTAATAAATAATATTAATAACAAAATAAAATGTCCGAAAGCAGGAAATAAAATAAGTCATCTAAGTGTATTCAGAAGTCTGCATACTTAGCTACGCCTGTAAATGAAGATAAAATGATTACAAGAAAACATCCGAAAGTAATAAAGAAGATGATCTCGGAGAAAAGAAAATTGAGAAGAATTTGGCAGATCAATAGAAATCCCGTTAATAAAACTATTCTAAATAGAGCAGCTAGACAATTAAAAAAAAACCTTCTAGAACTAAAAAACGAAACATTTCGAGAGTATATAGAAAATCTAACTCCGACTAAAACAACTGATTACAGCCTGTGGAGGGCTATAAAAAATATAAAAGCAGATCACACCTATCAGTGTCCCCCTATAAGAATGAAAAACAAAGAATGGGCACGAACTGAACAAGAAAAAGCGGATGTCTTTGCCGAATACCTAGCAGGAATTTTTGAACCACACAAAAATGAAAATTCTATTCATGAAAAGAAATTAATGGAATATCTAGAAACACCATTGCAGATGTCACTCCCCATTAAATTAACATCGCCTATGGAAATAAATGCACAATTAAAACAACTTGATATAAAGAAAGCTGCCGGACACGATTTGATAACTGCAAAAATTCTAAAAAAATTACCGAGGAAAGCTGTTACTTTAATAACACTCATTTTTAACGCAATCCTTCGTACGGGATATTTTCCGGTGCAGTGGAAATTTGCTTCAATAAAATTGATTCCAAAACCGGGTAAACCTCAAAATGAAGTGTCCTCTTACAGGCCAATTAGCTTGTTACCGGTTCTCTCCAAAGTATTGGAAAAACTAATTCTCCGGAGAATCAAACCAATTCTTGAAGAAAATAAAGTGATACCAGACTATCAGTTCGGATTCAGGAATCACCATAGCACCATTGAGCAAGTACATAGAATAGTCGACATCATAAACAAAAGTTTCGAAGAAAAGAAGTATTGTTCAGCGGTATTTCTCGACATCGAAAAGGCCTTTGATAAAGTCTGGCACGTTGGCCTATTGTACAAATTAAAACTTAAATTACCTCACGAGTACTACCAGCTAATGAAGTCATACCTAACAGAAAGATATTTCCATGTTAATGTTAACGGGAATTACTCACGAATTCATTCGATACAATCGGGAGTACCTCAAGGCAGTGTACTCGGACCAACACTGTACCAGCTCTATACATACGACTTTCCAGTTAATGAAAATACAGACACAGCTATGTTTGCCGATGACACCGCTATTCTCTCGACTCATCGTGATAATAATTTAGCGGCCGAACAACTTCAAAACCATCTACTACACGTAGAAAAGTGGTTTAGACTGTGGAAATTCAATATTAACGAATCCAAATGCAAGCAAGTTTTATTTACTTTAAATAAAAGCAAAAATTTACCGATTAAGTTAAATGGGCAAACAATTTCCGAATCGTGTAACGTAAAATATCTTGGATTACACCTTGATAAACGGCTTACCTGGAAAAATCATGTTATTGCTAAACGTAAACAGCTCAGCATTACATACCGAAATATTTATTGGCTGATGGGCAAATATTCAACACTGTCGTATGAAAATAAAGTATTACTATATAAAACAGTCTTGAAGCCAATCTGGTCATATGGTATCCAGATTTGGGGTACAACGAGCAACTCTAATTTAAACATAGTACAAAAATTTCAATCTCAAGTATTGCGGAATATCGTGTCAGCGCCATGGTATGTCCGCAATGACGACATACACAAGGATCTTCGTATACCGTCTGTTAAAGAGGTAGTCAAAAGCTGCGCTGAAAGATACTTGCATCGACTTCAAACCCACATCAATCCACTAGCAGTCAATGTTCTACGTAACGGCGTGCAATTCCAACGACTGAAGAGACGCAGTCAGATCGAATTGGGAAATCGACCGTAGCGATAAACTAGTTTATATATATTATATATCATATATTATATTATATTGTATAATAATACTAAGATAAATTAAGGGATACGACCGTTGGGAAGTGTCCCGTTATAGCTTTTTAAACAGATCAGTGCTGCCTATTGTTCAACCGAACAGATTGCACGCATCTTTAAGCGTTAAAAAAAAAAAAAAAAAAAAAAAAATATTATAACAACTAAATAGGCCGAAAAAAGGAATGCAAGGATGTTTACATTCGTCAAATTCGCAATATATATATATATATATATATATATATACATATATATATATATATATATGTATGTGAATTATATATATGCACAACGTAATTTTAATCGTATATACGAGCGGTCCAATGAAAGCGATTAATTCGTATAAATAGAATCATAATAAAGATCAGAACGAGAATAATATATTACAAACCATCATGCATTCAGCAATAATATTTCAATTACTATATACATTTCTCAATTTTTACTAATAGAAAGAGGCTGGGGTGTAACAAAAACATACCAGTTTTTTATAAATATTGTTGATAAAGTGGAGATTAAGAATTCATATATCAACTTCTACAGTTCACTAATTTGTCAGGTCATGGCAAATTTTCAGCCTACTTGTATAGGTTTTGTTCTAAGCACAAGAATAGATGACCTGGAAACATATTGTTGTCTAACTTTTGCTTCTCAGTATGCTACATTTCACATCGATATTATTAATTCCTTTCACCTTAAAAATACAAATCAATATGCCTTCAAATTCTCAGAGAGCGCAATGCTGTATAAAGTTTCTATTATGAATTGAAACCTCTATTTGACACTGTGATTTCAAACGGAAACTCATTATATTGGCCAACTAACGATCAACATCTGCTGCATTAGAAATTATTTTACGATCGTATGAACACTTAAGAATAGTATAATTATCGCTATTCAACTTTTTTCATACGTATTTACTTGTAACCGCCACAATAAACCACATCGTAGTCCACTTAAGGATGATAAAAAATAGGCTCTACCTGTAAATAAGTACTTAAATAACATTCAAGAATCATTTACGTCATACAAATGTTTATACATCCATAAAAAAAAAAAGCAAAGTCAATCATCATACACGTATAGAGAAAACAACCAACGAACGGGTAAAAAATTATTTTTTAATAAAATTATTAAATAAATATTTGAAAAGGTAATTTATTCGTAGTCGAAACTTAAAGTTCTGGAATGAAGCCTACCGAAATAAACATACAAAGCGACCGAAGAACCGAATAATTGTTCCAATAAGAGAACTTATTTCGCAAAATATTTCTAATTTAAAAATTCTCCGCGATTGAGTACATCCAATTAAATGGCGATGTACCAAGATCGGCACGGTGTGAACGAGGGACGGTCTGACTTACGAGCAATAGATAATATGGTAAGCGAAATCTCCACCTCCTCCGACAAATAATGTAAATCGTACGTGCGTACACCAACAACCAATAAACCCAACGTGCTATTGCCATCATCGTTGTTTCATTCTGTTAAATTAACGAAAATGTGCAACAGAGTCAGGCGCAACGAACCCAACATTGAAAACTGGAAGGATTTGGATGAGAAAAAAATTACAAAAAAAAAAGCGGTGGGGATGCTGGTAAAGATAAAAGATACACGTGCGCCGATGTTGGTATGTGTAAAACGTTCGACTGTAACGCTGCCAACTTTTGTACACAAACCCAAAGTGTGGCGAAGTATTATTAAAATGAATAAGAGTAAAGAAAACGTTGTGGAGGGTTTGAATATTCGCCAACGTTTCGTTGGAAGATCCACATCATTCGACAACGAATACTCCCGTTCTGATATAAAATAAATGGAACGACATCTCTGCAAACCGTAGATGGTAGAGTTAGAAGAGGAGTTTCACTGGATTGTCACATTCGCAGACATAAAAAAAGCGTTTATATATATATATATATATATATATATACAATATAGAGAATACTTCTAAACGCGGGGAGTAATGAAAGAAGTTCGTGCACATAATACGAATGGTGTCCGAGAGAAATAGAAAATCGAAAAGAACACCGGTAGGTTCATCAGCTGGCATCAACTTAACATACAGGGAATGAAATCGGCAACAGCGCATCCAATACGATTTACACTTACGCCCAGTTAACGACAGCCTTCACCTAAGAAACGTATAATGTACCACTACTATTAACATTCAGTCTAATAAACAATATATAGTCAAAACGGAAATGAGGCGTTCTAAAGAGTGAGAGAGAGAGGAGAGGAAAAAAGAACAATCTACTTTTTTTTATTTGCTCGACATCTGACGTACACAAAGAATTTTTACGATAGGTAGAGCATGAAGTCATAAAAAAAGACCAGCCAGACTAAATAATGACGATGATAATGATAAGACCAAATAAAAGATACTAAAGAAATAAGCCGTAGGTAGTGAACAGAATAAAATAACTATTACAGAGTCCAATACGTTATATTCGTGCGTGCGTTTCTACAACTACAAGTCAACAAAAACGGATATACATACAAATGGCGATAGGCCGAACATGCGATGCAGGATACCATGTAGATGGATATTGAACGAAATCAACACTATCGTAGAGGAGGAAAGAACTACAAGGATATCAGGGCGATATTATAATGCGTAAAAAGGGTGATGCGGCTAAACTCCTGAATGTATACGTGTATGTTTTTAAACTTACACACGGTATAAAATACAAAAATGCGTGTCTACATCGACCATTCCATTTTTCTTACTCATCGACATGGCGTTTTAGTCCAGAAGTAAAAAATATATACGATAATAATAAAATAAAAAGTCACCGAAGGATTTTAGTTAATGGGTGAGTAAGTACATATCGAAACGTAATAATAATATATAAATAAGAATTTCGTGTTACTTTTGAGGAATACGCGACAACGTTCCAACTTGGTAATAGGCGACAAGAACCTATTATTTTTGTACTTTACACCATTGTTACCATATTACCACTACCACCCTTAACACGAGTAAGTTACAATTACTTTCTCTGTTACTCCTTATCGTTATAATATAGCTGCCTAACAAATATTAATAACAAACCGAAGTTCATATAAAAGAAATCATGTACTAAAATTTCATTTTACTGTTTTCCCATTAAAAGTCGGAAGTATTACCTGTGAGACGACCCGGTACTGCTCTCTTTACTTCAAAATCAGTATATTCATCTTTATCAACCGTCAGTAGTTAATGATCACGTTCCCTGATTTGACTGGGTGTCATCTGCTGGTTAATTCATTTTTGAATTTCGTCAATTCTAAAGCTAACGTTTTGAAAAAATTGCTTCGGCTTATAATATGGCTAATATATCTGCTTATATATTGAAGGCATTATTAATCCATCAATATGCAATAAATTTCAAAATACAGTTAGCGATCAACGACGGGAGTTTCTACAATATACTGGGGCGACATATTCTATCCAACAGATCAATAACGTATTTAGTTTCATTCTAAGCTATGACGATTTCAGGTTTTTTTGTCGATAATTTTGTCAAAGTCCATTGATGATATTAAAATAACTGATCTATTATTACTTGGAACGTAAGAAACTAACGTACAGTTCTTTTGAAATTCAAATTGGGAGCTATTTACTTTCTTTTAGCATTTTCAGCTGGACCCAGTCGATGAAACACGATATATATTGTCGTCGTATCCGAGAAGTGTCGGGGGTTATTACAGTTTATGACCATTTAGACACCCATATTTTTTCAAAGGTAACTGTCATTTTCATCAACTGTTGTTATTTCATTTTCTTCATCTATGCTGCTGCATCATCGTAAAACATTTATTCTCCTACAACATCCTCTTCGTTTTCTTCCCCATCTGCTAAGCCAAGAATTTCTTCTGAATCGAAGCCAAATGACTCTTCTAACCACTTGCGTACTTTATCAAGGATATAACGCATATTGTTCACTACACAAAGCACGAAGATATCACGAAAAATATATAAAACGTTTAAAATAAAACTCATATACCGAACTCAGACAAAAGTCGACTATCACATTACTGGTCGCGCGGACTACTATTGTAATCCATATCAGAAAAATATCAACAATTTAAGAACTATGCAAAAACTGATTACCAAAGCAACGGCATGTTGGACGTCACACTATAATAGGAAGATAATAAAAACCTTATCTTCTAAACCCACGCAATTTAAAAATAAAATATATAGTTTCAAGTATAAATTGAACAATAACTTATTATGCACTTAAACATTAATCCAAAGTTTATTTTATATTCACTTAAGAAATAAAACTTTTAGTGATAAAATGAGCAAACACCTAATTATTGATAAGATCGGAATTAACGAGACATTAAATATTTAATAAAACGAGAAAATTCTTTATTTTCGACAACGGAAAATAAATAGACCTCTAAAACATTTTTGTCTAATTTTTTTTTTCGAAATTCACTAATTTTTCTTGACATAACAAATGATTCTATCGTTAAATGATTATTTATTCTTTAGACAATGATGGTATTTGTTTCTGACGGTTCACTTTTTTGTGTCGAACAGATAGGTGTATTATATCCAAATGTTTTTGTTGTGTATTTTTTTAATTCGATGTCGTTCTTTAATAAGACAATATTTCTTCACAAATATCGCAACACTTCCACTGTTTACACGCAACATTTATCGTAAATACAAATTACTATATTTTGCTCATTCCTCATAACCAATAAATCTATATAAAAGCTAATCCAATGCAGATCGATTCAAAATGTCTATAAGTATTTTAGATCGCATATATATATATATGTAAAACACCTTTAGCGTATTAGGACTAATACGATCTTAATGCTTAAATAAGTATTAAAATTAATACGGCGGTATATGTTTAAAAGTAATATGATAAACATATAAAACGGGTTTGAAGACACTAGCTCCAGTGAGCAAGGCTTCTAACCAACATCATATATAAGTTAGTTCTTAATACTAGACCAAGTTATATGGTTTCAGCCGTTTTAGACGGCCAGTATCAGATTTCGTGTCTAACACCTGTCTTGCTTGAATATTGTTCATTCGCCGTCGCAATATAACGTATCACTTCACTTACGAACTTTATTCGGAGATCGCGATGGATGCCATCGTTACGGGAAAAACGACAGGCATCTACGATAGTTCGGAGGACCACGTTTTGTCGAACTTGCACGAGCTACCGATTGGACTTCTTTGTACAGCCCCAAGGGCTATTCCATACGTCCAAATCGGCTTAATAAGATCGTCGTACTATTAATGGTGCGGATACGATTTTCTTGATATGCCTGCACTTCATCTTCACAAGGGCTTTCCATTAAAGACAAAAGTTATCAAAGACATATTAAGATTTGTGTCAGGCTTTCGTTCAAAGTTAAGTTGTTTTCGACCGTAATTTCTTAAATATCATCATTCTTTTTGCTTTTTAAAATGAATAATTCTCATCGATGCCGTTGGATGCTAATACATCCACACATGAAGATCTGATCATTTTTAGTATTATGTATGTAATTGAAAAATTAAGTATTTTAAATCGAATTATACTTCAGAATTTTATTTCAGTACCCTTTTAGTTCTCATAAACATATTACACTCTTTAAAAAAAAAATCAAAGCAAAAAATAAAATAATACATAGTACTAAAAAAACGAGTCTTCCTCAAAAAAGTCATCTTATAAACCGATTCTTCCGACAAGTAATAATAATAATAATAATATTTGAAAAATTCAATTCAATTCAATTTATATGTTTTTTGCATTTACCAGAAACAAAAAAAAATAAGTTAGTAATGTTTACTCATATAATAATAACAACGGAAAAAATTGTGTACGAAAACATTATACATAACGTATTGTACCCCAATATTATAGATGACTCAAGTTTGGCTACCCTAAATGAAATTACGTAAAAAGAACGTTGTTTGTAAACATTCTTAATGTTATGTATCTAATAACGCAAACGTTAAACTAGTACTATATTAAAATAATGATAGCCTTTTATAAATATTAGGCTACAAGAATTAATTACGATATTTAAATAATAATATCAGTTCCAATTAAAATTATTTCTAACTAATCGATTTAAGGAATTTTTCGTTTTTAAAACAACACTTATGCTCACGAACCTTTTAACGAGACGCTGAGTAATCAACTAATGATTTAGTAGTAAAAAGCGATAGGAGGTGACAAACCGTGTCATAGTGACCGGAGTGACGTCATTAAATTTGTGATTGCTTGAATTGTACGCCGTAAAATAACTAGTTTTGATAATAATCGTTTGCATATTATGTTGGAAGAACTGTGAAATGTAATTTTGTAAATTACTCTAATGAAATTCTGTTTCAGTTTTTACATTAGTAATCGGTGCTTGTTTCAGCAAAACAAAACACTTCTGAAAGGCAAACATCTAACCATTACAAATCTTGAAAAAATAACTTTTCAAATGAAATAAATTCAACTGCGGTGTGTTTTCCTCTGTGATATTTCAGTCTATCTCATTCAAAAACAAGAAACAGAAACAATTTAAAAAATCGTCGTAATTGATTTTTTCCTTTTATACAGACTCAAATATAATTTCCCAGCAACGACAACGTCGTATATCGATACAGCATAGCAATAAGGGATAACAGCGAATATAACTATAGTAACTTGGGCTAATTGTAACAATCGTCGTAGTAACATAACAGTAGTATAAAATAGTGACGAAAATGACAAGTTCTTTTCTCTTATTACAAAAAAAAAAAAAAAAAAAACTGTTTAAATCGCACACAACCGAAGTAAGTCTAATAACCATTAATGTTCCAGAAAGAAACAAAAAATCATGTACAACAAATATTACAAAAAAATGAAATCAGATCGGTTACACCTGATTTCTGTTCTATGCATTGAAAAGAGTATTAAGCACTATTTTCACTCTAGAAGAGTATTAAAGCAAGGCTTCCTTTTACTAAAAAGGCTAATCTCACTCTAGAATACCGTAGTAAAGTAAAGCAAGGTCTCCTTTTACTAAAAAAGCTAATCTCTTAAGGTTGTTTCTAATGACTTACAAATATTAATGAAGTGATTGTCTGAAGGAAGTAATTGTATGAGGCGCATCTTGCGTTATAATTTTAATGCAGACTTAGATTTTATCGAGCAAAAAAAAATCCCAACAAAACTTCACACGTTTCAGCTGCAGATCGATTGCGGAAACTGATTTTTTTTTAATACAGGAGCAATACAACATATTTCAAAATCTTAAAATTGTTAACAGATTAAAATTATATCTAAAAATCGTAATTTGTTTATAATTATTAACAAAAACGTGATTATTCGAAGCTTAATTCCATCATAAGTTACTTAACGTGTCTGAAAATAAACGAAAGATTTCAGAAAATTATAGTAGAGTTCCAATGTGGGAATGGGTTTAATTTCTATGCGTTCTAGAAGTAGGTTCCAATCAAAAGAAGTAATTCTTGAATCGCCATAATTATTAACAACTTACCAAGATTAGCCCTAGTGTATCTTACGAATACAATTAATAAAATATTGTTAATCGGATACTATTCTAAAACATGGAAAACCTTCGCCGTTGTTCCCGTCACTAAGATAGATGATCCATAAGTTTAATTAGCAATATTACAGAGAACGTAATTCTCGAAGGCTAAAAAATTATACTAAAGAACACAATATTGTAAATGAAACCCAGTTTAATTTTAGACGTCAACTGTTATGCAATTAGCACGTCTCACTGATCATGTAGCAGACCAGTTTAAACAGCGGAAATCCAAGACATAGATCAAATTATATATATGATGTATAAGATGATGCATTATGGATTTCCCAGATATCTCATACTGATCAGAAAATCATATCTATTTTCGAGATTTCTTACGGTCAAAATTAATGATACTTACTCTGTACCGAAAACTGTATCACAGGTAATATCTTGGGTCTCCTTCTATACATTTTTTTTTAACCTATATCGGTCCACTGCTGGATGTAGGTCTCCCCAATCAATCAATCAATAAATTGGGGAGAAAATAGCCTAATCACCCGTGCAGGCCAGGCAAATTGAGAGATACCAACAACACACTGAGCCGGCGGTCACCCATCCAAGTACCGTTGCTTAAATTCAGCAATTAGACGGAAAGCCGCCGTACTCAACGCGCTATGATATTATTTATAAATAATTATTCTTGTTTAAAGGATGTCGAAACATCACTCTATGCAAATGACACTGTAATATTTACAGACTACCTAAAAGTTATAATAAGATACATAAGTAACATACAAAATGGAAAATTAAAATCAATATCCAGAAGACAGAAACGATCCTCTTCACTAGACGCAGACAATATTCATTAAAATAAAACAACGATCTTTATTATGATTATCCTCTCTTGCTATATTCATATTTTATAGTTATTTCTTTTCTTTTAGTTTAATCTAATTCATTGGTTATATTTATTTATGATTTATTTTTGTTCTTATATTCATATTTTATAATTATCTCTCTTCCTTTAGTTTAAGTTAATTCATTCGTTATATTTATTTGTGTTCTATTTTTGTTTTTTTGGTGGCCAAATGGTATGTACAGCCAGGCCAAATAAAATAAAAAAAAAAATATTTAGTATTTAATCATTAGTTAATTTTTTTCTTTTTCTTTCATTTTTTTATTTATATTTCCTTGTGTGTATACATCTGTATAGTCCTATCTTTAAACACGCGTTTATATTAATTACATGATCGCATGGTACGGCCCCGAATTTACCCTGAATATGTATTATAATTTAAGCACGTTGTAAATGAAAGATTGAAATATACTTCTTATTTATTTATTCGATCAAAATAATCAATAAATACCCATCATTATCGTAAATATCTAACAGGCATATTCAAAATACGATTTATAAGTTTACGTTACCAATTTTTTATGAAGAATCTTATATGAATTATATTTAATCACCCCATTACAAAATGAACGAGTAAAAAAAAAATAGGGGAAGTTTCATTATGTCCGACCAGAAAATTTATTATATTTCTGGATTAAATAACACAAATGTAAATTAAATGCATCGACACAATCCTAAAAAAATAAAAATAAAATAATTATTTGAAAAAAGAACAAAAATCCAGA
Source organism: Coronaproctus castanopsis (assembly GCA_032883995.1). Lineage (NCBI taxonomy): Eukaryota > Metazoa > Arthropoda > Insecta > Hemiptera > Monophlebidae > Coronaproctus > Coronaproctus castanopsis. Next base: position 217,018,030 of record CM065053.1, on the reverse strand, counting down.
TAGATTATGCGTTGTATAATACCAACCACTTTATATATATATATATATATATATATATATATATATATATATATAGGAAATCTTAGTTTCTATTGTATTTCAATTATAAAATTCAAAATAATGTGAACTCATATTGTTAATTCAAATGAAGGGGTAAATAACGATTAGCATGAAAGCAGCATGACACCAATGACAGATAACTGGGGCACAAATAAGAACATTGTAATCTGTGATCTTAATTCTTTGAAATGTGCATACGATTACGATTCTAGAAGTTGGCATAAAATAATTTCAAATATTATTAATAAGAAAAAACATTTAGGTAATGATTACGAAGTTAACTACAAGGAATTAAATAATGTTAAAATTACAACAGAAAACGAACAAATTTAAAACGGTAAAACCGTATACTTCACAACTGATGCTGAGATTAAATAAGCACAAGATGAAAATAACCACTGATCAATGTATCTACTTCTAGAGAAATTTTTGTATATCAGCACTTTAAACATGAAAATGAAGAATAAAAAGACACCATCATAAAATTAATATCGCCCGTAATAAAGAAAAGAAAATTATGCAGGTTATACATAACATATAATGTAGTAAATTAAGAAGAATAACACATTATTGACAGATGTAAGAAACTAAACCTTATCAACTTCATCATAGTCAGAAAATCGCTAATCGTCTTTCTTGTCCTGACATTTCTATATGCATCGAATCAATCAAACTTAAGATACTCATTTCATTAAATAACAATTTAAATTAAATTAACATTAACAGAACTGTCCGCATTGATTGAATGAGAGTTAGCCTACCGACATACGGACTAGAAATAGATAAGGATATAGACTAATGTCTAGAAAATAAAGATCAAACGAAACGTAATTTTAAAAAATTAAATTGAAACAGTGGAAAAATACGATGAAGCTAAAATAGAAAAGAAAACAATTCCTAACAAAACAGCGAAGACTGTCAAACATGTAAATGTGACGTAGTAAAATGACATAATATACAATATCGAATTTTGTCGCATTTTTACTCAAAGTAATCTTCGACCAAAGTAAAAGCGGCTTGTCAACAAATACAATTAATCTTGTATATGTTACAGCAACAAAAAATTTTAAACTTTAGTTCAAAAGAGCCACTAATTTCATAAAACGCAATTGAAACTATATGTATTAAAACTACAGAATTTGAAAAATTCATATACAAGACAGTGTTGAACTGACATATTCGAGCTAATATAAATATAATTATATTACTGATATCGGTCTCAAACAGATCACATAGACCTTATTCGTAACATCATAAAATTAATAATCGTCTCAAATTTAGAAGAAACTTATTCAACCGAGATGAATACGTAATATAAGTTTACAATATTAAATGGTTAATCAAAAAGGTAAGCAAGTAATTTCAAACTTGCATTTGTTGCAAATTGCGAACTTTCAATAAATAATAAAGCCAAGGTATACATTTTAACAATTCATTAATCAATGTTTTCACAGATCCATGATTTATTCTAACAAGAATTACTCACTGCAAATGTATAAACTGGTGAATAAATGCAGTACCAGCAAAATAAAAACAGTTATAAAAAAATATGTGATTTATATTGAAAACTAAAAACCGAAATATCGAATTACAAACATGGAAAAATAAAATGATCATAATTCAAGGGAATAAAATTAAAAACTAATTTTTAAAAACCGAAGCATAAAAAGACTTGCTAAATGCGAAAAATAAATGCACATAACATAAAAATTACACAATATAATTTTTGAAATATCTCACTAGAGTTTAAAACATTTATATATATATATAAAAGAAAAATATTTTACCTCTTGCTGTTAATTTTAAAGACTAAAAACTATATCGGAATATATTTAAGATTATTTTAAAGACTATCACCTACATCAATAGATAAAATATGTAATTAATATTATCAATGTATATTAATCTCATTAATTGTAAATATCCCTAATAGAACAGACCTTATTTCTTACACATAAATACCCGTAATAAGTTACCGATTAGATTGTAATATACATAAAATTTATAGACTTGTGTATAACAAAGATCAAGATAATAATGTAAATATAATCATTCATAATAAAAAAAGAACGAGAATACCGTTAAAAAATGCAAATATTTACAAATTTAAAAATGTTTAAATGAAAACTATATTATTAATACTAAAAAACTATTAAATATCAGAAACATAATTTATTTGTAAATTTAAAACTCATGTGAAAAATTTAATTCAATACAATATCAACTGAGGAAAAGAGAATAAAACAAAATCAACTAATGCTGATAAAGATTAATGCACAAATGTACATAACTTTAATCAATTTAATATAGTGAAATAACAACATGTGTAAAAATTTCGAAAATCTATCAAAATAAAGTTACAAAACAAGAGATAACTGAAAAGGTTTTTACTTAAAAATGTTTTACATAAAAAAAAAAACAGCAATGATCATCAAAATTAACTAACAAAAGCAGCTCGTTCCATATAAAAAGAAAGTTCGAGGCTATAACACAAAAATCTTTATAACACTAAAATGATTAAAACGGTTTTAAACACAATGAAAATTAAATTATTTATCAATAACTTTTAAATCAAAATCTTTTGTATTTAAAGTCGATTATAACGAAATGTTCTTCATAATGTTACAGTAGCATTATAAATAATAATTTAAAGTACATATCTATACAACCAATGAAATATAACATAGATTAAACTTTAACGGATATATGAATGAAAGCACAGGCAAGAGTAGAAATATTAAAATACACACTACGAAAACTATATATCCTACACCAGATAATGAACTAACCATATTCATGAAATTAAAACCATCTCAATATACAAAATTAAAACACTTAAAATTATATTTAGTATATATTTTACATACAAAAAAAAAAAAGAAAAAGAAAATTATAAATGTAAAAAATATAAACCTACAATCTAACTATGTATATAACTGAATCACATTATTTAAAAATACACATGAACACATCAATTATTTCTAATATCGCCTAATAATGTCATAGTAAAAAATACACTTAAACTAGACTACATTATTTTTTAATCATAAATAAAATTATTAAATGGTGATGTGCAATTTATAAACATTTAAAAGTCATATGTATAAACTACCTAATGAAATAGATTTCTTGATAAGTACATTTCACATACATAACTTTCAATGCATTTTATATGATAGCATACGTAATAAATACGAACATAATGCATAGTTAATTATTGCTTCAAAGACGAGGAAAAAATGGCTAATACTGCCAACAAAAAACCCTACATTCCTATGTGAAACAAAACTTTCATCTTAAGTAGTATGTATAGATATATCACCCAAAATTCAATAAAACATCAAGCTTATACTTGTAATATTTATTTTACTACCAGTATACCTAATAAAAACAAACGAATCATAAATATGATTTCCATAATAAATTAATTGCAATGTATAACATTATAATAACGTAATAATTAAGAAAACAAATTACCATTTTTCAACTGTCCGCGTATCCTAGACTACTATTAAGCCACATTTTATAATATTTTTCGAGCAGATGTTCAACCACATAATTAACCCGATACCATATTAGAACGTAAACGACTAAAACAGGAAGTCTTTTTTCGGCTAATTTAAATAACAAAAACATATTTAATCGCATTAAACAAGAAAGCAACAGTAAAACACGAACATATCACTTAATAAAACAAAACGGACCGAAATTAAAACGCGACCTAATAAGCCTCGTCTTCCATTTTTCCACATATAAAATCGATAAACGGCGAGGACCACCAGTGTAGTTTTTATTTAGCCGTTTAAAGAAACAAAACAAAAACAGATAATAGCGTACCGATATAGCCGTCGAGCCAAAAAAAAAAAAGTGCAAAAATTATAAAATTAAATAAACTTTTTCTTACTTTCTCCGGTTGTTAAAATTTAAATAAATTCTAGTTTAAAAAGAAACAAAAAAAAAAGTGGGCGTACATAACGCGGCGTTAACGTAATATAGATTAAGTTTTAAATACACAACTAATAACAAAATGAAAAAACATTATCGTACAACACGCAACGACAAAAGTGGCCAGGCCAGAATTATACACACACACGGTCCGACCGGTTCGATAGCGCTAAACTGTTAAAGTTGGCAACCCTGTAATATATAAATGGCGCGCATGCGCATCCGGTGCCCGAGATGTTTAAAAAGAAAAAAATTAAAGTAACCAATGGGAAATACAAAATCCGGCCTGCTTGATGAAACCAATAAGGACTACGATGTACCTACCGCGCGGCGGATTCTATTACAATGTATAGAAGGAAAATATTGTAGTCGTGGAAATGAGTGGAAAAAAAACACACGTACGTACGAATATATGTGTGTACATATACATATATATATTTACGTAACACGTGCGCGGCTATAGTAAATCGCATCGATGGTGCGTAAGTGATGACCTGGCCGCCAAACAAATGCATCATCAACAATTACATTGGCGGCTCTCGACCGTTGTTTATGGAAGAGGGTCGCCTGCCAGATAAAAACAGTAATGAAGTCTACGAAATGATTGGATATAAGAACTGGCCCACTTAATTACGTATTAGCAGTTCGTATTTGGTGGGAAAGTTTAATGGAAATTGTGCTGAATATAAAATACGATTCAGAAGGAAACACAGATATACGTGACGAAAATTACTTTTTTTTATTTCAATTCGGCAACGAGACGTTTATTTATTAAACGCACAAAAAATTAAAATGGAAATTAACGTTTCAAATTCGTTACATAATTTCGTATATCGACTTAAATTTACGTCGATTTACATATCGATTTTAGTGAATAATAAGTACACAACTCACACCTAAAGCCAATTAATAAAAATACAAAAATATGTAAATAAAATAAAAATTATACCGCTAGAGCTATGTTTAGTATAATTTATCATTTTAAAATATTATTAAACATCCGGTGTTAGTCGTATACGTTTATCGAACTTTACCCCGAAGCGAGTCTTTATTATATACGAATTGTTCATTATTTTAGCTTTGCAGAAAATCGAACGGATTGAGCATGTTGATGATGTTTGTACCGGTCTTAAATTAATCGTATTTATTATTATTAATATTAATATCCAAAATTTATATTACGATATAATTTTGATTCGATCAGTGTGTCGATTATCACCCGTTTTATATAACTACATTTACTTTGAAATATCCATCGATGAAACTTAACCGAGAAACTTGTTTTATTTTTTAATTCCTAATGAGTATCCGTAATTACTATTTTTTTTTTTTTATTGCACCTTTTGACAATAAATATAATAATTAGTATCTTTATCTTTATTATTCTCGTCATCACGATATATTATTATTTACATTATTATTATTATATTATATTATATTTTGACGAAATACTTTAAAAAATAAATTTGATTTGATTATTATTATGTATTTATTATTATTATTATTATTGTATATATCCTTGTACATGGTGTATGCACCTTGTAAATAGTCTTTAGACAATTTTTACTAGTTCATATTACATAATACATTTTACGATCATTATTATTATCATTACTAATGTTATACACTATTGACTAATTCGAATTTATATCTAATTTAGTTCGCTACTTGTGCACACGACGCGCTTTTGCGAGCATTGTATATCTAAATGTCTACTTTTGTAACTTTATTTTTCTGAAATATATCGATTGATTGATTAAGTACTTATTAGACAGTAAGCTAATTTCGGATAAACATTTGAAGTATAATGTAAAGAAATTAATGAAGTTGAATTATCTATGTTACTACTTAAAAGCTTCTCCGTTAAGCGGCTAATCCGTTAATATTCAGGGTTATATCAACCAGTCCTTAAATATAACTATTGATTATTTATTATTATTAAATAATTCCTCTGTTTCGACATGTTTAATACTTCTTGATTCATTATTTTGTCTGTCCACGGAATTTTTAACATTATACATCCCAAAAGCCTGTTTTTTTTTCTAATGCTGCTGCAATTGTCTTAACTCCGTGCAATAAGACTGTACATATATAAGTCCTAGCTAATCTCATCCTCAAAAGCAGACTTATATATTTCCTTGTAAATAACTTCTTCGTGGAAATGAAAGTTTACCTAGTTTTTTTTTTTATTCTGATTCTAATTTCTATATTCTGATCGACTTCTTCACAAAACCAAATGGCCAGATATTAAACTTTTGCCACCCTTTCAATTTCATTTGAACTAATCTAAATGCCGCCTGCACTCGTCTATGTTTATCATCCATTAATCTAGCCGCATTTACATCCAACCGTGCGACTAACTATATAAATCCGCGTAAGCGTGTATTGTAAATCAGAAAGACTGTCTGACGCCAATAGTGTATCCTCCGCATAGTTGATATTGGACATTCATTTTTTTCCAATCATGATTCCGCCTTCCAAATGTAATGGCTTTCTTTCGAAAAATAGCCTCTGAATAGGCATTAAATAATATTGTTCATGGTCATTAGTGATTTTTAGGAGTACTTCTGTTACATTTTCTCCCTTAGCCGAAACTACCCGGTTTTAAGGCGCCGGGGATTCTCCTGCTCGCTATAGATTGATATAGATCAATCCGATAGGACGCATTGTCACGAGCGAGTTGCTGATAGTCTGCAGTCCGCTTTCTTATCGTATATTATATCGACAAATTTTGTCTTACGCTATATTCTATTGGAAAAGGGTGCTACATATTATACAAAATGATTTTTGCTAACGGTTCTACTTTGCGTGAATGATGAGAAATTTCAAATCTTAAGGAAAGTGCACTTGATCGACTTTGTACTTGTAACCGGAAATAAATTTGAATTAAAGAGGATTGTCGTTCAATCATGTCGGCACCATAAAATGGAGAAGAACCGTGTATTCATTCCTGCAATATTACACGCGTATCACGTTATACGGATGCAATTTTTTTATAATGCGTTACCTGAGACAGTGAAATGTAATATGTAAAAAAAAATTCAATAACGTCGTAAATAAATTATTAATAAATATATATTAAGCAGATGAGTTGTCTTAAGTTTTCTATTTTTCATAGTCGTATTAAAGATATATGGGCTAAATTACCTTGATCTCTTGTGTATTTGCACATGTGGACGTATAAGGTTTTATACTAAGATTATATTACTACGGGTAGCTAATTGGTTTCATTTATGAATATATAGGCGGTTATATGTGTTTGTGTATATGAATGAATCTTGTGTGTACACATATATGTATGTATGTTAGCATCAAGTGGCTGAATAGGGCTAACAACCGGATTCTACGTAGGATTGAAATAAGAAATTAGTAATTAGCTGTATGTGTAAGTAAGCATATTTTCATCTGTATATGTATATTATATACTCTGTGTGTGTGTGTATGTATATATATATGTACGCACTAAATGTGATTATACCTATATAATATTGTGTTTATATATGGATATTTATTTTTACATGTACGTTTTGCGCGTGCAACTGTAATTGGTTAAAACTTGTTAGTATTTCTAGTTAAATTTATTTATTCGCAAGCGTTCCGTGTCGCTGTTTTATTCTCATATAATGATGGTAATAATAATTTCAGTTCAATTTCAATTTATTGGAATATTTTATTAGGTTATATATATATTATATATATATATATATATATATATATATGGGCACACGCGCGCACATATATATATATGCACCGACTTATGCGTATGAACTTCAAAAGCGTCTGTAAACGAGAAAAATTTACTAATTACCTAAAATTATACTATTTAATAAATCGATTCATTGCGTTTTAAATGAAAATCGATGACAACAATATAAATTTCTACGTAAACGTAATCAACAACAAAAATGATTATTCTGTAAACAAATTAAAAGAAAATTATTTTATTTAAACGCCAGATCACGCTTTTCCACGTCTCGGTGGTTTTATTTTTTATATTTTATTTATTTTTCGTAAGTCTGTTGTTTGCGATTGCGCATTTACATGCACTTGTATTTAATATTTATTATGGAGATTGTAATGCAACGTGCATAATGAAGTTTGAATAAATAAAAAAAATATTATTATTATTATTATTGTTACACGTGAGATTATTACTTATTATTATTATTATTTTAATCAGTTTCGTTATATTTATTATTCTAATTGTAATTGTAATGAGTATCAATAAAATTTGATTTAAATTTGAATTTAATTATTTTCTCAATGATTATTTATAATTTTTATTAATTTATTAATTTATTTTTTTATTTACAATAATTTTTATTTTATATTTTTTCTTTTCATCATCACTCTCCGAAATGTACAAGTGTATCGTATTGAAATTGAAATAAATTTGATTTTTATTTAATTTGAATGATCATTTTTATTATTATTATTATTATTATTATTGTCGTTGTTGTTACTATTATTATTTATTTCAATTAGTTTTACTTTATTTATTATTGAAATGAATACTAGTAAAATTTGACTTGATTATGTTTGGGTGACTATAGGTATTTTCAACTCTTATCTCTTGCTATTATATTGTTATAAGCTCGTTTTTATCGTCACAAATAAACTTAATTGAATCAGTTAAGAAATCCTTATGAAATGTTATCGTCTAATCTGTTATGTACTTAACAAACTCGGTAATTAATGATTTTCCTTTTGATAGATAAGCCTGAAAACTATAAAAGAAATGATTTTTACAGATTTGTAAAAGTTCGACATTGATTACGAGAAGAATTTTCCGATAAGCCTGACAAGTGGCGAAATGAATGTCTGTCTATATATATATATATATATATATATATATATATATATATATATATATATATATATTCTCTGTATTAGTAATTTTTATGTATTTTTTCTAGGTTTTTTTTTAATTTTTTTTTGTGCAAATTTTATAGGGCGTTTTTTTTTGTTATTTTTCTTGCCGCATTTTTGTTTTATTTTTTTTAGAAGAATTTTATTTTCTAACCGTTAGCTTTCTCTGAATCGTCTTTTCTCTTTTTGTATTAGGCCAATAGTCACGCAATTGGGGGTACAGTATATGTTTATAACACAAGCGTAATTTTTCAGTCTTTATTTATTTATTTAGAAAACATTACGGCGTACACAACAGCAAAATGCCAATTACAGTGTACGCACTTACAGAATAATTATAAAGTAAAAGTATAAATAACATTAAAACTAGACCACACTCACACAAAACGCTTATGAATATAAATAATATTAAAAATAAGGAAAAATAAATTACTAATACCGACAAAAAAATGATACATGTTTCGAATCAAATACAACACCTATATACAAGAGCACATATCAGAACGGAAGAAAACACAGAAATACCACATACACCCGTACACTCATGTAAACAAACTGTCCATCGGGACACGTACATATGATCGAAATAAAACAAACTTACTGAAATGTAACAACTGAAATATAGAGTTTAAAAAAATTGATTATATACAAATTTACTATCAAAATGAATATCTAACTGTGGACGAATGTTTAGTACGTTATTATATAGGTGGATAAAAGTGGTGAATTATAACCTAGACTTGTACGAGCATGTGATTCATAGAAAATACGATGTGACCGCTACTACTAAGCTGATAAATAAGATTGTAGATAATAAATAGCGAGCGTTACAAAGATCACGCAGGAACCTCAACTTACTTATCTTTCTTCTAGCATTCAAACGTTTAATACTTAGGAAATCACATAAAATATTATAACTTAAAAGTGTAGGATAGACACCAGTTTGACGGTAATAAATATACCATACGCATATTTCTTTGTGCATATATATAATAAAAGTACATATTTTAATACACGTATATATTATACGTATATCCGTATTATTTAGTACAATAAGAAATTTTGAGGTATTTTGAGGTCGAGGATCTGTTGAACAATTAATAGGAAACGTTAGGTAATGCGTCAGCAATCGTGCCGTTTATTTAATATAATTCACAAAGCCAATATGAGTAAAATTTCGGAAAAATTGCAAATAATTATACAAATGTAAACAATTATAGTCGTTAAAAATTAGAATAAATAAATAATTCCTAAACGAATTTAAAGAAAAGAAAATAAATATTCTTAAATCGATTTATAGGCGACCATAAACAGAACTCACGCGGCTTTAGGATATCTTGATTTTATTATTATCACTGCATTGTTTTGCTCGTGTATATCGGCACCATCACTGTAGATCAGTCCCTTCCACGGGTGTTGCTTCTTTTACCGATAATTTCTTGACGTAGTTACGAAGGGGTGATATTTTTTATTACGGCGGATATTACCCCACAATAACTCAGTTTGCTTTTCTAAATGGTCCTTAATAATTTCTTTTTTTTTTAACATCTTATTTAAGACTTCTCAATTTGTTTTTAGTCTGTCCTTAGAATTTTTAACATTCGTCGGTATATGAACATCTCGAAGGCCCTGCAATTTTTTCGCGATTATATAATTTTCAACTCCATACAATAACATTTTTAAATTTCGATCAAACTCGTACAAGTCCTCCCAGCTTTTTCAATTTCTACATTGTCATTAGCTAGGATCAAGTACCTAGTTATTAAAGTTTAATTTAAATTGAATATATAACATTTAGCAAGACGAAAGGATGAAAGATGGACTAAAAAGGTATTACACCGCGAAGAAGGCCTATAGCTAGGTGGAGAGATAATGTTGTTAAATTGATAGGAATCAATTGGATCCGAGCCGCACCAGATAGAAGACGTTGGAAAAGTTTGGGTACTGCCTACACCCAGCAGTGGGTTTATATAGGCATATCGTGACATATATATATTTACAAAAGATGTATTCATATCTCGCTTGCATTTATACACCGCCATCCATTTTGTTTAAGTTACATTTATTTCCAACCAATGACTTCAAGGGGCTTTATAAATCCGCGGAACCGTGTCTTGTAAACCGGAAAAACTGCCTGACACTAGTATCACCTTCTCTGATTAATTTTACGTGTAAAACCATTTTCGTAAGATATAACTATCTGGTTCGGAACGTATGCACATTACTTCGCGCGTGCCAAATCCATTTTTAATTTCAAATTGTCGCTTCTCAAAGTTCTTCTCGCATTTATCGCAAATTGTTTGCCGAATAAAGTTGAGAAATATCTTTAAGATATAGGGCATAAGATTTATTATGCGATAATTTCTGCTATACCGAGTTTCCCTGGTGCACGGGATTCTTCAACTAATCATTTACCAATTTATCCGATTTATACATTTCAACGAAGAATTTTATTAGTACCTTCACTGATCACCTGTACTAAATAATTTTAATATTTCTCCACGTTTGCCATCTGACCCTATTGCCTTTCTTATTTTTAAATTTTTATTTGCTTTAACCATTTCGCATTCTCGTATTTTATACTCGTTTTATTTCGTATCAATCATCGAATTAGATATTTTATTCATATTAAAATCGTTCCTCATTTCTATGGTTCGTCTATTTAAAACTTGCAGATCCGGAAATTATTAATTTTTGGAAACACTCCTACACAGGTGGTTTCCCGTTACCTTCCGTCGGTTTTTTCCCAGGGTTTATACTCCCTTAGCGGAAAGAATATAATTTAAAGGCGCCTGACTCACCTACCCGCTCTAGGCTCTAGACTTATCTGCATTAACTCGGCTGAGACATTATGAGAGAACTACTGATGGCCGGCCAGTTATAGATGCAGTAAACAAATGTATTTGTAAGGAAACCGTTGACAAGTAATTCTCCCGCCTTTTTCTTATCAGCGACGCCTTGTAAATTGAAATTTAGATTTTTTAATAATCGCTAATAAGCCGGTCGGACAGGCAATTTCCACACCCCGCACGAAATTGACGTACGTACTGAATTCACTTTGTTTCGTGTCCCCGTCGGTAGTGCTATATATATGACGACCAGACGATTACTCGCTAAAAGGAGTACCCGCAAATATTTGCTTTGTAATATATTTTATTTTTAGCGTTAAAAATTAGATACTTGTAAATATAAAGATCGGTTAGTAAGACGGTGATATGATATTTTTCTATCTATCAAGAATACTCGCCAACGGGCGACTATTTATACGAGATCCTTACTCGCTAAAAATCACTCATCCATTAACCGTTCCAATCTGTACCAGCGGAAGAACTGATTTCGACACGTAATTTCAGTGGTATACAGACATGGTCGAAGTAACACTAAGATGTGTAACCGGAAACCTTTATCTGTTGGATGCTGTAGAGTGTCTGTAGAATTGAATACTAAATTTTTCCGTCAGTTACGGTTTTGAATTTGTTTCTTAATTAACCGATTATATATAGTAGACGCCAGCGCAATATAAGTGTAATAACGACTACGCTAAATCTTTAAAAAGTACCTATCTTAGATTTAGAATTTATTCCCCGTAGTTTAATGATTTAAAAATATAATAATGTCTATTAACCCCGTTATTCGTGCAACGTGTTTATTGCACTTTAACCATGTTATCTCTGTAATAGAAGTTAAACATTACGATTTAATGTTGTTTCGAGGAAAATTTTTATCGCGAACAGATAACACCATGATTTAAGTCATCAAGTGCATCGGAGGTAGGCGAGTACTTACCTATACATATTTTGTTGTAAAGTGTAAATAAGCGTACAAGGCGATCATAATATGGCGTCACCGTTGATAGACGCATACACCCGTCAAAATTGGTTTTCACGACACAATGCAGCCCCGCGTGTTATATTAGTATACTATATTGTTACTAACGCGCATATTTATGCGTGGTGGTTTGCTATTCCACGCGAGAATATTCGAATTATTTATATTTTTATTTTCTGATAATAATTTTTGCGTTATCGATCCTATTCGAATTCGGTATCTTCCATATAGAAGTCTGTGCTCTAGCCACTCGACTATTCCGACGACTTATACATATATATATATATATACATATATATATATATATATATATATATATATATATATATATACATATATATATATATATCGTTCTTGCTCGGTTTCCATTTATCACCTGATGTTATATACGCACAATACATCTCAAAGCCTTTCTAGACCGCATTAGATCCTTCCAGTCCGTCTCTTTATTTGATCCACATATCGGTTTTGTCATTGCTTTGATAATATTACGATGTCGTCTCAAATTTGAGATTTAAAGCATTCACTATTGTTTTAAGCGGTTTAATAATGTTATTGCCAATCAGCAATATGAGACGACAAAATCGAATGTCTACATAAACATACGTGGTAAACTAAATCACCGAACCACAGCTGTATAAAAGTACGCACGCGTTAATTTAATTTTAATCGAATATTACAATATAAAATGTTCCACACGACTGATCAAACGTGGCACGCGGAAGTATTTTCTGTTTTAAATTCCGCAAGCGTTTTTCTTGTAATATTTAATTTTTCTGTTATAGAATTTTAACGTTACGTTATATATGAATTTATTATAAAATCGTTATGCTTATTATTAAGTAACGAGTAATTTGAAACATTGCAAGTCTTTTGTTTTCATTTAGACTCTATACATATTATGTCTAATTCTAATTGCTTGTGTTGATTCACCGCTGGATGTAGTTTTCTTCCAATTCCTCCATGCAATCCGGTCGTTTGCCATGTGCAGGCTATTTTACGTATATCGCCTTTCCACCTAGCACAGGGATTACCCATACTTCTCAGTCCTATCTAGGAATATATATATATATATATATATATATATATATATATATATATATATATATACACGTCCAGCGTACATATTTTAATTTTTTTGTATTTCCCTTTATTGCAGATTTATAAAAATTAAATATTGTAATATTTATAGTATATCTTTTAAAATAAGTATACTTTGAGATTTGATTCGATTATTATTACTTTTACTACTATTATTATTATTATTGTCTATCTGTATTACATTATTAATTCTAATAACTTGTATCAAATCACTCATTGTATAGGTAATGTTGTTAGATTCACGAGTATCAATTGCGATTGTAATTTATTTATTCTTTGATTTTTCTGTTATCTATCACAATATTAACCTTCTCGTATCTTGTATCATCGTACGCTGTTCCATTACTTTTATACGAATTTAAGGAACTCATTGAACTTGCACTGTCTTTATGCGATAAGTCTTATTTGTATTTTTTACGCGGTTTTGTTCAATTAGGTTTATTGTATATAAATTTGTATAAAAATATCGATTTACTTGTAGACGGGATTTTTACACGTGTGTATGTATACGATTGTATGTGTGATGTGTTTGTGACGTGAGTAAACAAAAGATTGTATTTTGCCATTCGCGCATTGTATATATGCGTTTTATTTTACGTACTATCTGATCACCATTATTATTACGATTATTTCGTTGTACGTAACACTGGAAATATCTAAATAATGTGAAATAAACATTTGAATTTAAATTATTATTATTATCTTATTATTTTATTTAATAAAATAAGCTTTAATTTTTCAGTATTGTTCGAGCGTTATCGAAATAAGTTTTTGTTTGTTAATAATATTCGCACGCAAACTAGATGATCGCTATTTCGCTTATTTATTATATTTTATATTAGCGTTATCGCTTTTAACCGTGAGATATATTCAGCGGCCGAATACGCTGCACCAGCATGGTTATTCACATAAGGAAGATTGATATAGAACTAAATGCAGCTCTTCGATTAATAGCGGATGGTTTTGACGCAGTTGCATCCTGGAAAGAAGAATGGGTCCATAAGAATACAAACCGGTACGGTACGATAGGCACACCGAATTGCGAGCTAACAGGTTTCGAACTAGAACGGAAATGCTGGATAATCGCGTCAGAACAGCCCGTGAGCTCAGTGATCATATGCTCGCAAAGTGCGGTTTTAAAGATGATCCATCCTGCGACTGTCAATTAGGAGATCAGACAATGGATCACATCCTCAACGGATACCCACGTAGAGCCCCTTTAAGGGCGGTTAAAAGGATATTCGAGTAGTATCAACGCGGCGATAACGTGGATACGAAAACCCGGATGCGGACATCGAAGCTAACCGAAGACACATGATATCATCATCATCACCACGAGTATATATATTTCAACAAAGTAATTACGTGTATATATGTACATTTTATATATATATATATTTGTATGTTCGTTTTATCATCGCTAGCATAGCGTATTTATGTGTGTGTATGTACATGAACCGGCACAAATTAATTACATTATTTACTTATATATATATTTAATTAATTATATATTATTTTAGAAAAGTGTTCGCCAGTAGACGAGGTATTTTAATCGGTTAAGGTTATATTTATTCTGGCGAAATGATTATGTAATAAATTTTTGTTCGTTTCGAATTATATCGACGCTCGTGTACACGTATGCGCTTAGTCGAATACTACAACTAACTGTTCTATGTATTACGTACATTTTGCAATATAGACGTGTAATTATGAAATCGAAGTTATTTTACTTATTAGTAACAGGTTTTTGTATTTCGATATTTTATTAAATTTTTCGCAATTTGTTTTACGCAAATTAACGGTTATATTTGAAATGATATTTATTACGAAGCCATTGTAATTTTTTTTATTTCACACCGTGTTTACGAAAATTTGTATTTTATTTTTATTTTATTTTCATCCTTCGATAGTTTTATTTTTATACTTTATTTATATAATTTTGAACGAATTGCGTAAAAATAAATTGAAATACAACATTTTTATATAAGATTCGTTATATTATCGTTATCGCGAATATGGATGCCTTTTTTATTTTATAAAAATTAATTTATATATATATGTATATATATATATATATATATATATATATAACGTTAGCTATAGAGATGATAAAAGTTAATTATTTAACTCGGTAATAAAAATATTTTATCGAACGAATTGAATTATTTTATTAATTATCCATCGCCATCGTTCATGTATATATATATATATATATATATATATATATATATATATATATATATATATATATATACACACATATAATTAACGAAACAAAATAAAAACAATGTTAATTACTATAAAATTTTATTTTATTTTAGCAAAGCTTTTCGACTTTCACGTCATTTTCAAGCCATATAAAAACTTTAAAAATGACGTCATAGTCGAAAAGCGTTGCTAAAATAAAATAAAATTTTATAGTAATTAACATTGTTTTTATTTTGTTTTGTTAATTCGTAAAATCACCACCCTCCAATAGATCAACATTATTTATATATATATATATATATATATATATATATATATATATATATATAATGTTGATTTATTTAGTGATTTTATGAATTAACAAAACAAAATAAAATCAAAGTTAATCACTAAAAAAATTTTTTTTATTACACAAATACGTACACGTACACGAAGCTTTTCGACTATTAAGTCATTATCAAGCTATATATATATATATACATATATATATATATATATATATATATATATATATATAACACTAGTATTAGCAGTTATTTAATTACGCGAAAGTGAAAAGACTGTTGTTAACCCGTTTAGAGTGGTACGTTATTAAATTTTAACGCAAAATTATTAATTCTATACGGGTGTTTTTTGTACGATACAGCGTAGGCGAACTGCAGACGATAATTTTCGACGTATTTATGTGAAAAAAAAATTTTTAAATCGAGACATTCGGCGTCGATCGAAAAATAAAAAATTTCGTTAGGATTAAAAATTTCGTGTACCGTATAGTGGACACACTGACTAAATGACGGAATGGGTTAAAATCGAATTATAGGTTGTACGTAAAATTTAAAATCATCGGGTGTGGTCTATTATATAAGTTTGGGTGTGGTAGCGTAGTATTTCTCAAATTGCAGGCAACCCGCCTAAAATTTGCGTCGGAAAAAATTTAGTACGTACGTACCACTAGGCTGTTGAGATTTTTCATAAACCTGCCCGAAAGGTGTTCTCGTCAGCCGGCAAGCGGCACTTTTCCTAAGCCTATCGACATCAATTTTAACGATAAGATCATCATTATAAAGTCATCGTCATCGCTGAATTCAAATGCGCATGCGCGTTAAATTTATAAATCGGGTAACCATCTCCGCTGCTGCTGCTGCTGCTACTACTACTATTATTATCGTCATTTTTATTTTTATCATTACTATTATCATTATTGGTTTTATTATTATTATTACTATTACTATTATTGTTGCCATTATTATCATTATCATTTTTTATTATCATAATCGAGTAATCGAGTGTATTGTAGCAGTAGGGCTAGTAGTTATAATTGACGTTATTATTATTATTATTATTATTATTATGGTATTTACGTTATATTAGCCTATCACTGTTCGGTTCTGTTCACACCGTTCAATCGGTATTTATATAGTTTTATTCTTCGATTAATTTTCCTACCGTTTCATTTGTATTACTAGGCGGAGTTCGCATTAATCGAAATCAGCGCGATAAAACGTATATTTCGAATATTTAAATTTAAAAATAAAAACCGTATATTTGAATAATCTACTTACGCGCATATAATAGACACGCACACTCGCATACGTACACGATTATTTTTATTTTAATATTTTCTTACTTATAATCTAGTCTAGATAAAATAATAAACGAGTTTTAACCCAACATAACGAAATAAATCCATATTAATGCCAAAATTTACGCAATTTTGTTTTTTACGTATTAATCGAAGGTAATAAATTATATACCTATTAAAATTATGTATCTGAATTAGTTGAATATTTGTACTCCATCCTCTAAATTCACGACTGTGATCATACCTTAAGAATAAGAAAATACGTCGCTATAAATAAATGGGATACATAGCGATCGTATTGTACAGTGAATTTGGTGTGTTGCAGGCTAGTGTTTTAATTTACAACGAATGTGACGGATGAATTGTTTTGTTACGTCGATGATGCTAGCGACTTCCTGGACATGATGCACTCGCTACTCGCTTGTACGGAAGAAGAGTATTTAAATAGTTTCGATTCACATAAGGGCACTTGGGACACTGGCCTCTCGCACAAACTAGGAGTTAGTAGAAAAATAATTAAACTATTTTAAAATTAAACATAAAGAGCAGATGTATTTTTTAATTCTAGATAAATTGGTTTGAGAATCTTTGCCGAATGATGAAACGGTCTTAGCGATATATTTAATATCAACGATTTCATTCTCTAAATTATTTATCTCGTGAAAAATGTATTAATCGATGGCTGGAGGTCGATTCGACAATCACCAGAACGGAACGAGATATGTTGCGAGAAATAGATATTAATGAGATTATATAAGAAATTTCGCCGGAAAAAGAAAAAGCGCCAAAATGTTTTCTCGAGTCGGTAGAAATGTATTATGAGATTTATTTTAATTTTGTCCACGAAAAATAAATGAAAATAAATTCCGATATTTTTCAAAAGCACTAATAATTTCGTTTAAATTCGCAGATTTTTTAAAGGCATCTTTATACGTATAATTTTTGTTGACGTAATAATTTTTAAATTCCTAATTTTTTACCTTCCTTATACGCTGTTTGCGGGCCTCGAATCATTTAATACGGTACTAACAAAATATACACAGTTTATAAACAAATCGAAATACACTCGATAGTTTAAAAATCAAAACGTACTAACGAGTTAGAGCGTTTAGTGATATCTTTAGAATACGCCTTTAGTATATTTAAAAACAAAATTAAGAAAATTAAATTATCTCTTTTACTACGTAAGTCGATACTTTTCAAAATCGCATCTTCGTATAGATTTCTCGAGGTACTGAATCGTATACCGTGCTGGAGCAATTACCATACTACTCGATCGATAATCCTATAAAATGAGTTGTTTAAAACAATAAAAGCCTTATCCCCCGATGTAAATATTAAGAAGCCGCTATTACTTACGCTACTACGGGTGTACGAGGTTTAACTATTGCGTTTTTTTGTTAGCGAAAATTATAAGACTTTTTATATATCCGTGTGGTTGGCGGTATAATCAGATTAGCTCCGGATGAGAGAGAATGTATTCGGCGTTTTAGTAAATATTGTTCCGGAATACAGGCTGTATATGCGGAGGTTGTACTTTATCGCTACCGCAGTATCGAAGGATTCGATTAAAAATTACGAATGACGACGAAAGTTCTTAATACATTTCGAGTAAATGTGGAGTTCCTATTCCTGTTAAATTAATATTTAATTCTATTTAACGGCTACATTCAGTGCTTTGTGTTGCTCATATATTATCGTTTTATAGATAATTTACAATATTTAAAAGAATTGATTATATGTCCGTTGGATTGTTTCGTGTGAAGAATTAGTTGTATACGTATAGCATTGCTTGTGCGTTGCAACCCGTAGTCTTTTTTTTTTTCTATTTTACATCATCATTATCGTCGTCGTGACTCTTTACACAGCGTAGGCGATCACTAATCGATTAGACTTTGCGCTGTCTTGCATCTGTCAGTAATTGCTGTTATAATATTTTGCAACAAATCTGTTCTCCTTCTTCCAGGACTTCCCTTCCATCTTTCCTTCTATTATCACCTGGAGTATTTCATGATATGGCCAAAATATGACACATTTCTTTGCATAATGTGATTTTCTAATATTCCGCTTATCACAACATCCTTCGATGGAGCAACATTTCTACAGCTTCGTATCGGTTTATTTGTTTTTTATTTAAATGCATAGTTTCGATTCCATATAACAAAGTTGAATAGCAGCGAACAATTTCTTGTCTTATTGCTAAAACTAAGTGATCGATTACGTAATAAATGTCTCTTCCATTTTGTAATATTCGTAAAACAATTCTACTGTTAGCGCAATATATTCGCTTCGGTGGATTTCAAATTTTTACTCGGTAAACGTTAGTGTATTTGTAAAACATATTCGTGTAATTTGTAAGATTATTTAATTGTTTATTTACGCGTATTACCATTTTTATTTCGTAACTTGTTTATTGGAAATAAATTTTGATTCGATTTGATTATCACTATTATTATGTTAAAATCTCGTCAATTTCCGGCTAAATTTTCTTTTTGTATCGATACTTTATTCTCACGTCATACTTTACCATCTTCATTAGCTCAGTGCTCGTTGCTTTTCGTTTTTTTTTAAAGATAGTCCACCATTCTGATTATTAAACACAAACTAATTGTATCCAGTCCTTCTTACATATAGCGTAGATGTTTTCCCGCCGTCACTATCTGTAGGAATTTTTTCTCTGTGTAATCATTCAATGTGGATTGTGTAAGATTTATTTCTTTGCCAAACTCCAAGGAGAATTCGAAGTTAAATCCGTAAATTGGGAAATCAAGTTCAGATTCAGCTGAAACAGTAGCAGATAATGTCCATGAATGACTGAGTCGTTCATAAATTTCGATCTAGAGATGATTTTGTATACGTTTTTACAACGTCTATATACCTTAAAAGTCACAACAGTTATTGCCGCAGTACACGACATCGTCGCAAGGATTTGTTTTTTCAATATACTTTCTTCCCTGAACGAGGAACAGAGTTCAGTTGTTGCCTTACCGATCATAAAACTACATTTAAATGAAACTAGTTAAGTAAAACTTTTCTCCCATCAGCTTGTTTATAATTCCAAAAATCAAAATTCCGGGATGGTAGATCCATAGATTGATAAGAACAAATATTACACTTTGATATCTTAGACACAACAGGCTGAGAGTTATACAGGTTTCGGTTATGATTTTTCCTGTAATTTATTTTATTGTATTATCGTATAATTACACTCGTGGTATACGCAGTAAGAAATCTGTTTTAATTTCTTTTTTTATTTTTTTTTATTTTGTACTTTTATGTTATAGTTAATTCTGTTTTTCGAAATGTATTTATTTATTTTATTTATTATCTGGATAAGTTGAATAAATATGGATAGATGATTCAACTTCAGTGATATACGTTCAACGGTTCTTCCGGTTTATAAATAAATGTCATAATACAGTTATATCTACTTTTTCGTTTCATAATTACAAATTTAACGAAAATTTAAGGTAGCAATCCGATTAAGTTTTTCGTCACTGTGAAGTACAATTTTTCGCTTATATTCAACAGTATCAATAATTTCGAACTTAATTATAATATCTAAACACCGCTAAACTTGTTTTTCTTAAGGCCGAAGTAATCGTGGTGGGTAGACTCAAACAAAATTGAGATTGGTTCTTTGTAAGATACTTAATTCCATTACAATATCGAAGATATGAAGTACCCTGGAAATAATCCGTATTCTTACCCGGTTAATAAATAAAGTCGTGAAACTGTTGCGATGTATGTTTCCGAATACAATAGACGAATACGATATAACGGGGTCTTTAATTAGGAAGATAAATATATAAACTACGTTAAAATTATGAGATGGATGCAAAACTAAATAGGGGGGAAATAACATAAAGAATAGAATTTTTTTTTAATAAATATATCTACCAATTCTCGATGATTTCAGTAACATTTGTATGCAATCAAGTTTTTTTTTTTTTTTAAATAAGCAAAATATTTACGATTTGTTATAATATTTTAAAGTTTTTTATTTTTTTACTGCTTCAGGGGTTTCACCGATCACATTTAAAAAACAGTCGGTTTTGTAAAATGAAAAGTTTAGCCGTCTACAGAAGTCCATCCGCTAGCGATCTGTTTATTAGAAATTATACGAGTAAAATGATTTAATTATTTTTCGAACTGGTAGATAGGTTGAAAAAAAATCACGTGTGGCTTTTGGAAACATTATTTGATTCATACGAACTTTGTTCTACATCTGTCGTAAGTTTTTTCTAGGGTTGCTAAATCGGTGTAAAATTTCAAAAAGAAGGTTGCGGAATGGAATAAAGGGTAGAAATTTATCTTATTGTTCTTCATGTGATTAGAGGTTTGTATTCGTAGGATTATACGTTAATCTGAGGAGACCTCTTCTGGCATCGATGGAAAGTTGTTACTGCAACTTGAGAAAAAAAGCGAGCATTAACATTATTGCATTTTATTTGCTTTCGAATAAGTTACATTTTCGAACGACGTAACTAATTTTCACGTTCAACTTCACTTTCGCACTTACTTTTAGAATTTAAATATTGCATTTTGCTTCAACTCTAAATTTCGCTATTTCTATATTATATTCGAAATTCGGAAAGCTGGAACGGTCAAATTAAATTTCTATTGAAAAGAAGAGACTCTAAGTCTCTTTTTTTTCTATTCTTCTGATCGATTCAACTTCGTAACGATGTTCCAAATATCTTCCCCGGCATGTTACTGTCGATATTCTACATCAGAGCGGTGAGTTAGATCGCTAAAATATGACTAAATTATGAAAACAGGCGAACTGTAAACTCAGCAAGTCTCGAATGTGAAGACCAAAAGTACAATCTGTTCCTTCAAGTAATAATTTCGTTAGCGTTAATTTACGCTGAGAAGAAAGTTTTTAGCATAAAGTACGAGGACCGGGGTTATATTTTTATCATGTATATTTAAGGTTGTTGCGATCGGGATTTAAATTAGTAGTTTCGATTATTAAATAAGTTTTTATCTCTTCTCAAGAACATTCTATAAGTAGGAGAAATTACGTTTATTATCTCTAACGTTTAGCGATAAAGACGCATAGTATTCTTCCCAACCTGAACTAGCGATAGCTTTCAATCATTTTCACTGATCGAGTGAGGATTCCCTCCCGAGTGGATCATTGGAGCTTTAGAAACCGTTCGAGTGAATAAATAACACCGACGAATGACATGAAAAGCACACACACACACACACTAAAGCGAATGATAAAAAAGAGCAGTAACATACACACACAACCACTCGGGAGATATGAGAGTGTAGAGATAAACTTGAAAGCAATTTACACCGAACTCGATAACAGTATTATTATTATTATTATTATTATTGTTCTTGGTAGTATTATTATTATTTTGTTATTGATACCTGATTACAAACAGGTATACTTGTAAACTTGGCAGGTTTACAGAAACCAACTTCTTTTCAACACAGCATAATATCGTAATATTTCGTTACGCCGTTATTTGATCGATATGTCGCGTATAATATTAGCCTATTATAGAGATTTTTCTAATGCAATTCCACGTTAAGTAAAAGTCGAATGAGAACGTACACAAGTAACATGTATCTCGAGTAGGTATATACCGAAATGATTAAAAACACATTTAATTAATTATAAACGTAGAAGAAAGTATAATTTTAAATAAATTTGATTATATATTTAAAACGAATATATACGAACATTTAGAGCAGACGAAAATGTTAGTTTTTTAGGATCTGAAACTAAAATATTACAATTGAATAATGATAAAAAAAAATCGAAATAAAATATTTATTTATGACATATCATCAAATAACGATACAACAAAGAAAGTAGAGCGCAGAATGACTCTTACCTAGAGGAAATATTTGTATTTGGGCAACACATTTTCGAGGGACGTGCTTACGGGCTGCTCCGAAGCTGGGCTATTGTATTGTATCCATTAACGTGCCGTGTACTGCAACATTGGCACGTGTTAGACTATCACGCAGCATGTTGGATAGGTTTAGGAATCGAAATAGGAGCTGGATCTTTTATTTTCTATCCTCGAGGATTAAATAGAGCTGGAAAGGAATATTTGAGACCGGAATAGGTTGAATTTGTTTCGAAGCTGGATTATTCCAGTAGAAATCGATGCCGCCGTTAAAAATAGATTTTTTTTAAACATCGTGCCAGCACTAAGCGCTGCAAACAACATCCGGATAAAAGAACAGGTATTAATTTTTAATGCATCCATTGAAGCGCAAGATTGTGAAAAAAAGTAGAGGTAATACGATGAGAACGAAACTGAGAAGGATGATAGTAATAAGAATGATCAAGTACAGTAATTGATAAAAAGACACGCTATAAGAAGAAAACTGGAATCCGTTAGGTGATCGGAATAGCCGTCACGGTCCTACTTTTCTTCTCAGACGTCTTGGCGGATTGTCTGGAAAGCTCGTCTGCAGATGATGGTATCGTTGCTATCTTCGAACTTTTCAAATAAGTTGAGTGCGTATGTCACTGACATGTGGAATCTTAAGATCATTTAAATTGGAGACATAGACTGGAACGGATATGATAATACGAAGTACCTTCGACTGTTGTTTCGAAGATTACTTTTACAGGCACACTTCCGATATACAGCTCTATTCCATAACGCCGAATGGGGGCGATAATTGAAATGGTAATGAATTTCATCATTATCGATAGAACTGGACACCTGACTTTTCTATTTGTAAATGTAACGTGTCAGCACTTATTCGGCTTAAATAGCAAACGCCAGCTTTGTGCCCCAACCGATTTAAGTGATTTTAGACTGCTGTGTTTTTTTGCATCCGAGTTGAACGGGAGGATAGCTATACCATCGGCAAATGTTGGTAAGATAGTCTGACTGCCGGTCGGCGTGTCTGCTGTATAGACTGTGTACAACAACGGACCTTGCGGAACGAACGATAGAATTTTTTGTTCTTTAGAGGAACAATCATTAATTTTAATGATAATTATTCTATCGGGTAAGGGTGAAGTAGAGCATATAGATTGGAGGGAAGAAGTAATTTTAGCTTACAAAGTAGACGTGG
This sequence comes from Coronaproctus castanopsis, assembly GCA_032883995.1. NCBI lineage: Eukaryota > Metazoa > Arthropoda > Insecta > Hemiptera > Monophlebidae > Coronaproctus > Coronaproctus castanopsis. The sequence continues at coordinate 216,993,378 of CM065053.1, read as the reverse complement.
GTGTCACACTTTGTCAACATCCAAAAATAAAGCTGATAATCTTTTTTCAAATTCGAATGTATTTCACGTAGTTTGTTTCATCCGAATTTATTTATACGCATTGTCAACTATAATTTCTTGTTCATTTATCAATAATTTCTAATTCATGCTTAGTCTGCTGGCCATTATATTATCTGCGAAGAAAAAATTACGTAAATACCCCTGCCATCAATATTTATTTTCATTTCAATAGACATTATACCGTGTTCCAGTCTTGCTGTAAATAATGTTAATAAATCGCAAAAAATTTATTTTCAGAATTTATTCTCACTATTTAACACCGATAATAGGTCGAAACACCATAACTTAAAATTTCATTCCAATATTTCGTTTATACTATTTTGGCGTCGTGTTCAACGATTTAGGTTACAAAATAGTGCGATGTTATTCAAAGCGCTCACACTTTAATTATCTATTGTAGCGAGTATTTCTTCTCTCATATCAGGAAGACTACAGTTATAACATGTATCTTAAAAATCGATAAATTCCAACATTTTTTCGTCCACTTGGAGGTATCTTTGTGATTATATATATATATAGTTGTATAGACTTTTCCAGTTAAAGAGGTGTTCCGTCACCTGTTCTGGGACAAATGCGGAATGAGATTTTCCAAAATTCCATTGTTTCATCTTATTTTCATTGTGTCAAACTATAGTTCTAATTCTACTTAAAGTTCGCCACCTGCAATATCCAAGTCGCAACACAGACAAAGCTTCTCGATTTTTCGACCTCCGTGTGTATATCTCTATGATATTCTGCTTTCCAGGCTTCTAGGCATGATGTTTTTAGTTACACGTCAAGAACCTTAATCGCAGCCGTGAAGTTTTTCCTAAACATGAATGTTCTTCATTTTGGTATGATCCGGGTTTTTTTAAAATCTATTTTGCATTTTTGCTCTCATTTGATGCCTGTTGAAGTAATTCCCGGAAAAATTCTAATTTTTGTGGTGCTTGTTGGTTTTTCACACAATGATTCCATAGGTTTCATTTAACGCAAAATTTAGGTGCTTGGCACGAGTTGGTTTGTTAACTGCTAAGTTATATGACGTTAAGGTTGATGCATGAAATGTGTGTGTGTGTGTGTAGCCCCCTTGAACTTCCGCTATATCTAATTTTATTAATTGCTGTATCCTTTGTCTGTAACGATTAAAGAGTCTTTCTGAACGAAAATTAAACAATTATTTCCTTTACGTTTATTTAATCAGCGTTACTATCAGGCTTCCTACGATAGTAACCGTAGTAATTAAAACGTGTAATTTAAACTAAATTTATAATCATTAAAAATAAATATTTTAACAAATAATAAAGAACCATGTGAATTGATAACCCGTATGATTTTTTACGGGTGTGTCAGAATAATTGCCGTCGTAAATCTTTCAGGCGTTAAAATCTTCAGACATTTTAACCTAATAGTTAACTACGTTATATACATCTCGAACATGAAAAATAGTATTCGATAAGGAACCAATACACATAAAACTGTAATACAAAACAGACATGATAAGTAGATATACAATATTAAGGAAGATTGGAAAAGATAGAAAGGTGCAAAAAAAAAAAGGTTCTGAAGAAAGTAATACTAAGACAAATAACAAACCATGGGTATTTGAAGAAATAATAGGTACGATTTATGAAAGAAGTATTAGAAATAAAAATGCAACAGCGCCATTCTATGTCTCCAACTTAACTCTGCACAACGATTTGTACGTTCCATTTGTTCGGGATATTTACATTGGCCAGTACGAAAAACTGTTTAACAACTTCAAACATAGCAATAATCCCAATATCGCCAGAATGCACTCATCAGAACTTCCAGGCAATCCAGCTAAAAGACTCAGGCGAAAATGGTGTCGAGACGCTCTCCCGGTTACCTAGTAACCTCGCACAATATATTCTTTATCAATCATACATAACTACTTTTAAATCACACTCTTAAATCATTACTTATATTATCTATCTTATTGTTCGTATCGTAATATTTTAAATTTAATTTTCTATCCACTTTAATTTTAATTTTCTATCCACACCTACTCATTATCTTCTTATCGCAATCTAATGTCTTATTGGAGACATTAAATTAATACGTATTTTATATTGTTTATGGTAATTGGTACCGGTATAATGTAAAAAAAAAAATATATATATAACATTAAAGAAATAATTAATTAAGAAACCAAGCCAGAATAAGATCGCTAGAAAAAAGTGCAAAAATATTGAGGAGATACTGGAAAGGAACAATACGCCCAAGTATAGAACATAATAAAACAACAAAAATAAGGAACACGAATAGCGAAGATTAGAAACAAGAAGAGAAATTATTGTAGAAAAAAGAAAGAACTGGAGGAATTCGGGGCGATGAAAGACAACCGTAGCAAATTCGTGATAGGAAAAAAGTCTGCTGGAGAATGCGATTAAAAAAGCGAGAAATAATAAATCCGCGTAAGAGGACGAAATAACAATTCTTAAGATTAAATGCTAATGTCTCTAAATAAAGTATACGATAGAGGATATTTAATGACTTTAAAATCCTGATATTTATTCTGATCCTTCAAAAGAAGTTATAAACATAAATCAATGTCGTGCAAGTAGACTAATCTTAATGACGCTATGGAGTCGATGATGCTGGGCTCATTTACGGAATATTTTATATTCTGATATAGTTCATAGAGAAAAATAAATATAATCCGAAGTTTTCTTTACTTTTGTTGATTATTTGCGCGCTTTTACAAATTTAAACGGAGCTTATCAAAATTTATAACGTTAGAAATATGTGTAAAAAACCTCAAATTACTTTTGATCGTTTTTCCCTGGTCTAGAATTTTCGGGTTGAAAAGTGAATTATGATGATAATTAGTAACAGAACTCGTAGAGATTTCAAATTAAAATCAAATAATTTAACCAATCTTTAGCAATAGTTAAATCGTTTAAAATACGTGGGAATTATTCTAGATGATTAATTAAATTTTTGCAAACATGTTAACTAATTTTTTTATAAAGTAAACGAGAAAAAAATTCAATCTGACGTCGGAAAAATTAAATATAAAGGTCGTGCGAAACAAGTAGTAGAATTACTATTTTAATATATATGTGTACGCATGATAAATTCTACCGCTTTGACTAAAATATTTCCTAAGCTTAGAAAACTTCTGCTTAGTTTTGATTCTTTATACAGAACAATTTCTATCTCGGCAGCTTCGGTTATTAATAGGGCACTGCTTGCTTTAAGTATTTTTAAGTCGGCTTCGATTTCTGAATGTAATACGTTAAGCAGTAAATTCATTTCTAAATATACCAATATAATCGATTATTTTAATTCCCCTTTTAATATTAGGTTAAATACGTTTATGATTTTTTTTCAAAATGAATATAAGTATAAAATAAATTCGACAAAATAAGTGGATCTTCGGATGTTTCTTTAATATTAGGTTAAATACGTTTTTAATCGTAAAGATAATTTTTTTCAAAATGAATATAAGTATAAAATAAATTTGACAAAATAGGTGGATCTTCAGATGTTTCTGGCCATAGTAGCAGTACATAGTACCCGACCAAAAAAAACCCTCTTAATTACGGAACAACTTTTAAGTTCTTCCGCAGTGTAGATAACATATTTAAAGTGGTAGATGAATTGTATGCTGATTTCATCATGGAAATTTCATTGAAATGTTTAAGTATAAAACTGTATAACATAATCCGCGGCACCGATTCGGTTGAACATTTTCAAATTGAACGTTCATTTACAGCTGGTGCTCGCAAAATTATAAAATTTAATGGTTCTCGATCGACGATAATCAATTTGTAATTAATAACATCAAACGACCGCAATGCGAAGTTATGAATATTAAATTGTACTTAAATTCGATTTCCTTTAATTTATACTGCGACTAGGCTTTCTTATCGTAGTTACCATAGTAATACGCGCACATAGTTACGTAAATATATATGCGCATATTTATGTACGTATGCATTTTATATATGTATGTGTGTATACGTTTCTATATTTACAACTTTTTAAACTATCAGAATACAATATCTATGACCGCAAAATGTTGAAAACTTCTTGAATATTGGCATATATATATATATATATATATATATATATATATTACACCTACAGCTCCCTAAATATATGCATATTTACATATATGCTGTGCACATACACACACACACATATATATAAGTATATATACACATACATACCATACGCGTAACACGTACATAGAAGAACACTGATGTCTACAAAAGAACAAAAAGTACTGAAATATAACGAGACGTAACCTACCCGGTATAATGCTTATATTCTAAGAAACGATAAGGAACGCAAAATTATAACACACCTCATCGACACTCCCTTTTGGTGATGCAAATTCCAACTTTATCACCAGCAGTGATCCAATTCGGAATACATCGAAAGAAATATTCCACAAAAAAAATTATAATAAATCACTACCGAAATTTAGGCGAAAAAATAAAGATTGTTTTATTGCGAATGATAACGAAATTAATGACTCGGTCGAACGCAAGCATTCATTCAATAGCGAAACAACATGTACAACACTAAATTAAAACATAAAAACTGAAATCCAAAGACAAACACGTCGGATGAAAAACCAAACACGGATCCGTATATCGCGTTTATCCGAAATAGAGAGACACAGTACAGAGGAAGTTATTAATGAAATGCGCGGAGAAAGTCAACCGTTCACTAAAATTTACCCGAATATTTTCTGCACTACACGAAAATAAAGCACGCACCGTATTTTCTTACAGACATCGGAAATCACAGCCGTTTCAAATCGTCAAACAAAGTTGTGTGTTAGCGCCGACACTTGTCTCATTATGCCATTCATATACACGCTTGCATGAAGAAAAGTATGCTCCAAGAACGTAATGATGAACAACAGATTCGATGAATAGTGGCTCAATTTCCAAATGTTCATAAACGAGAATTGTAGACTTCTAGTAGGCGAATGATTGCGCTGTGTTAGCTCACAACTAATATATTCCGAACATTATTGACGGTATGTAATGAAGTTGAACTATAAGTAAAAACAAAACTGGGTTTAGAACTTACTAATAAAAAAAAAGCAAGCAAACATGTGCTTAAAATAAACCAAAACGCAGTAAAGTAAGTAAAAATTTTTTAATATTTTCAAAGTACGCTACATAATAATATTAGCTTAAATAACGAGATAAATCGCAGAATGCAAAATGATTCAGCTAAGCTGAATATTTAGAAATAAGCACAATGCTAACCAAGCTGATAATTTATAAATAGGTGATACTACTCTATGAGATACAAAAAAAAACATGCTCGCTCGAAGCATTCCCCCAGCGATAACTGCGTCGAATTGTACGTATCATCCGTTAGTAATATCACGTGACAAACCGCGACATTACAGTAGCAAACTGCCAATATATAAAATTGGTACTTTATAGGAATTATGTAGTAATATGGTGCGGGCATGTCGTTATTAGAATATGTACGAAGACAGTATTTGCAAAAAGTTTTTTTTTGTGTTTTTTTTTTTTATAACCAACTGCTGGATATTGTAATTCGGGACAAATATTAAAAGATCGTTACATAGATCTCAAGAAGTATGTGAAACTATTTTCGTAGTCAGCTCTAGCCCGTGCACCATCGAATTTTCGATTTAGAGGAAATGTTTGATCGGAGGCTGTCACTTTCGTCAGTGATATAGTTGCTGTAGGCAACGTTGAAAGAATGTAATTTTTAATATTTTTACATAAGATGTTTAGTTCTTTCTATTTATAGAAAGTTCTACAGTAGGAATGTCGTCGCGGTGGAATATTATTTCTTTCTTTTATTTTATTCATTTTTCAGTAAGTTGCACGCGATACTCTGAATAGTTTAAGAACTGAACTGTTGCATCTACGTCTGACTCAGATTTAAGTGATAAATGTTTAGAATTTGCAGACGCAGAAAATACTCTCCCCCTCCCCAATAAATATATTTAGATAATGAGAATTTTCTTATTTTATTAATCCTGTACTTATTAAACTACGGCGCTGTTATGTGAGCATAAATCGAATTAGAATCCGGTATTACGTTCAACATTGAAATCCCACTCTAGTTGTGGAAAAATTTAAATCATCGGGACGTTTATTTAAGTTTGTAGGCCTGTGCGTTGAAAATTTAAGCGTTATCTTATTTAAAAGTTTTCCCCCGCGGTTAGAAAATCGTTTCATGCTGTGTTTTTCGCATTCCAAAAATTACGCTCGTTAAATCTGTGTTTTGACGGCAGTACACTGTAAAGGAACTGCAATTTTACCATTCGACGTATAAGATATTATGTTTGTTGCTAAAAATTTCTATAGCGGATAGATTATTAAGTTCGCAGTGTTTTATTATACTCTTAACAAAACACAGCGCTACCGACATCTGGCTTATGGTCATTTAATTCCCGCATAATCTGTAAAATGAGTTTCCGGTAATAACGAAATGTTGCTCTATTTCTAGTTTATTTCTTTAACCGTTCCCGGAGCTATATACATAACGAGGTCGTTGTTAATTAATTTATTTCTTCGAACGCCGTTAATACTGTAAACAGAGCTATTACTGAATTTTATTGCATAACTGGAACATAGATTTAAATCCGTTTAGAAAAACCAGAATTATCGTCTCGATGATTATAATCATCGAGACGTCAAAACCGGCTGTGTAAATTATTATTAGTTAGAAAATTTACTACGCTAGTTTTATTACTTCAACGTACATCGGTTTAAGTTTCACATTACAAACCTATCTACAGTCATCTAAAAAGGAGTATTGTACGCAAAATACTATAGGGTGACTCAGATGGACGGGTTCGTTGTTTCACTCAAAAAATACTCGACCGAAATTTTTGAATGAAATTCTAAAATAAGAAAACGAGAGATTAGCTTACGATCGTTTATGGAACACAATATCGTTTAGATGACCGCCATTTACAACGATTATTCCGTCTTTACAACATTTTCAAACACTTTTTCCAGCATAGGTCGCTGAATTTTTGAAATTTCTTCAGAAATCCAAATTTCCAGCTGTTCCGCATCTCGTGGACGTATTTCGTAAACGCGGCATTTAAGGTATGCTGGCAAAAAAATTTGCGTAACTTTGAATTCTTTTCGAAACTCACTTTGCGCTATTCACCCCGAAAATAACAGGCAAAACGCGCGCTCCTTCTCAGTAACCCCGTGATAACTGAAACTGGACGAAAACGAATCTCTCGTGTGTACACTAAACGTAGAGCACGCGATTTGCCAATCAATGTCTTAGCGAATGCTCTATTAAAAAAACAAAACGGTCCGTCTTTTCTGGGTCACCCTACACTTTTGGTTTTAGCCTCGAGTCATTTTTTATAACATGATTGCAATTGTAAAATGTTTTATCATTTGATAAATTATTTACGAATATTAAGCCGCTTATGTACTGTTGAAAGACAAAATTTCACTTATAAAATTAGAACTAATGTGTGTGCGTACAGACCAATATGTAAATTTTAAACTATTAGTTAGTTAAACGCGTAAAATAATGACAGAAAATCTAAGTAAAGAGAAGCAAAAAGTAGATTATAATTGGATAAATTTAAATAGCGTCTTTATAAGACGGATAAAATAATATCGTACGTGGAAACGGTCAGGTAGAAGTATACACTGAATGAAAGAGGACTGAAATATATACACACATATATGTGTAGAAATAACGGGTGCTTAACACAAATTAACCGGTGCTTAACACAAATTAACCGGTGCTTAACACGAATTAACGAGTGCTTAACACAAATTAACGAGTGCTTAACACAAATTAACGAGTGCTTAACACAAATTAACGAGTGCTTAATACAAATTAACGAGTGCTTAACACAAATAATGGGAAATAAAATGAAGACCTAGGCAGATGTATGTAAATACGAAATACAGAATTATAAAGAAAATACTTCTGTCCGGGATATTTTTAACCTGGTTTTCCAAAAACCTATTCGTTATTCAGGAATAATATAAAATACGCCGGTCAAAAAAAAAAAAATGTTTAACGATTTATTTCGTATGATGATAATGATGATAATAAATAATAGTAATTACGACGTAACGAATTTCTAAATATTAACGAATAATCCGTATAGTAAACGTACGCTTGACCACGTTAACAAACACGATCGTTTCGAACGGATTTTAACGTAAACGCGACCCCTTATACGAACTGACGTTTTGACGATCCGTGCCGGGAACGGTATTCTTGAACGGTTCGGTCGTTTTCATCGGCTGAGGGGAATTTACATTTACAGGCGGAACAACGGACGAGACTAGTTCTTTAGGTTTCGCCACGATAAATTCCGCTTCACCTTTAAAATTCCGATCGATCGGATCCGATTTGTAGGTAATTTTCGTGACGTCGTACGGTCCGTTTTCTCCACGTTTCACATCCGTTTGTATCATTCTACCGTCGGCGATTGCATCTCGAAGTATAGCGGCCGGATCGATAACGAACGGCGACATCGTAGGCGAACTGTTGAAACCTCTTCTAAACGGAAACAGTAATTTAGCCAACGGGAAATATCGATCGATTTCGTTCTCGACGAAATTATCGTCCGGTTGTTGAACCGACGCGAACGGATATCCGAAATTCGGCGACTGTCTTCGATTATCGTAACCGAAATTCGGCGCCGCGTAAGGCTGTCTTAAAAAAGCGTTATAATCGTTATCGACTCTCGGATAATCCGACGGAGAATAATTATTATTTAAAAAGTCGACCGGTTCTCGTTCGCTAAAAGCCGATTTAGAATTATAGACCGGTCTTCCGGCGTCTCTATAAAACGGCGACGCGAACTGACGATTCGTATTGTACGGAGGTTCTTCTCGTTCGCTAAAGGCCGATTTGGAATTGTAGACCGGTGTTTGTTTTTCGGCGTCTTTATAGAACTGTTTTGCGAACGGATAATCATCGAACGGCGGTAGCTGTTGTCGTTGTAAATAATCTCCGGGCGACGTTTGTTTACTTCGTTTAACCGGAGTATCGGTCGTTTGACCGTATACGTCGTTGAAAGAATCGTACGCTTGATTATTCGGTATATCGTCGAAAGAGAAGATTTCCGAATCTCTTGAACGATCGTTTCCAGCAGCGTTATCGTTATCGCCGATTTTTCGCGAGTATTCGGACGGATTTTCTTTATTAACCGGATCGACTTTCTCGTTGTAAGTTTTCCCACCGGAATTTCCATCGTCCGATCGTTTCGTACGTTCGTCGTAATAACTTTCGTCAAACGGTCCGTATTCTTTATCTACGTCGTTATCGTTTTCTTTGTTTAGATAAAAATTCGTTCGATTGTCTAGATCGTTCTGTATTTCATCTTGAAACAGCCTTTCGAAGGATTCGTCCAATCCGATAATATCGTATAACGATTGTTGATCGTCGGTCTGAGCCGAATTATCGACCGTACGTTTCGTCGTACCGTCTTCGGGTTTATTTCTCGACTCCTCAGAAGATAAAGACGATAATTTTTCTAAATCGTTCAGAACATCGTCGTCGAACCGATCTAAGTCGTCGTATTGTTGATGATCGTAATCGTCGCTAATTTTGTCGGTGCTAACGTTATCTTTGACGGTGGTAACATTTTTTTTCGTAGCGACATCGGAAGTTTTATCAGTCGAATCGGCAAATGCCGGTACAAATGACACCTTGCCGGCGAAAAAAAAAGAACGTACGTATTTAAAACTAAAATTACGGAGGAAAAATAATAATATATGAAAACACACACACACAAATACGCGTTCGAGCCGGAAGGATATGGTAAGGAGGGGTCGCATTTTTCCTACCATGGGGTGTATCCTCCGCACAGGTGACTTAATCATTGAAGTCTTTCTGTTGGATAGCCACTTCTGACTAGTTACAAATTATTAAAAGTAAAAGAGAACAAAATAGTTATTCGTTTAATTATCAGGACTTCCTTTTTTAACTGCCTGTTAATTTTTCGTTTTTATAAAACAATACGCGTAAAAAAATATAATATTTTTTTATTTGTCCGTGCTTAAGAACATACATACATATATATATATGTATGTATGTGTGTGTATGAAGTTCGGTCAACTCCAAAATGGCGAATGTTGTCTACGTAATCACCGTCAAATATCAAATATCGATGAAATACTACTTCGAAGAAAAAAGAAATATATATATATACATATACACACATATATACACGTATATACATACGTATGTATATACATATGCATGTATATATATATATAGAGAGAGAGAACTTTATTAACGGTTCAGAAATTAAGCGAATAGTTCCTAAAGGTTTAATAATTGTGAGCACTAATATAAACTTTTAGTCGCTTAGATTAAAGCTTCAAGTATTCATCAATAAAACCTAGCAGGAAATTTAATTTTAAAACTGGAATGTACAAACGAATATATGGGATATATATAATATATATATACACCTATCTAATGTATGTATATGTACGACATTATGTATATATCACATCGCGACGTGGCGGCATGCCTATATCAACCCACTTCTAGGTATAGGCATTACCCATACTTTTCCACTACTCCCATCTTGGGTGACTCGGATCCAATTGACTCCTGCTCATTTGACAACATCATTTCGCCACCTACCCGTAGGTCTCTCTCTCGTGAACGCCGACTGCCACTTGGCAACCACTGTAATACTCGTTTAGTCCATCTTTCATACTTTTGTCTTGCTAAATGTCCGACCCATTTCCATTTTAGCCTGGTAATTCACTCCACTGCGTCTATCTGTTCCCTAATCCACGTAACCGTCTTGCGATCTTTGAGCCTGAACCCTAGGATAATTCTCACACGAGCCGTTTAGGTTTTACCTAATTCTTCTAGCTAGGCTCCATGTTTCAGCTACGTGCGTCAATCACACATTGATTATACAGCTCGCTATTCCCCTATTTCTAGAAACGTTTCCTAATTTTCTAAATGCCACTCAGGCTGGCGATATTCTTCTTTTAGTTTCCAACTGCGATATATTATTCTTGTCCATACAGTCATGTGCTATACGTATCGACTTACGCATTCAATTTTTTCGACTATTACAGTTCCTGCCGTGTCTTCCGCGGTATTATATATATATATATATATAATAAAATGTTACAAATACATACATACACATGTTTTAAGTATCTAGCTTGCACATGCACATACATGTATATGAAACAAATTAATCTTTTGACTGACGTGGGTGTTAGATAAGCAGTTTAATAATAATAAAAATGAAATTTAAAAATGGACGCGTACAGTCTGCTAAAATTTATTCGAAGGAAAAATATGAATTTATTTCAGAAATGATATTAATCCAACCATTTCATGTTTTTCGCTGTTTATAATTTTAGGCGAGGATATTGTTTAATTTAGCAGCGTGTAAAGTTTCATTAATTTTTTGTCTATAATTTCTTTGTTTTATTGTTTTAGAATTGTATAATTCATTTTTTTCTTCTTCTTCTTCTTCTTCTTGTGACGTAGCTCTAAATTTTTATTTTCAATAATTTTAATTCTAATCTTCGTATTTAAACTCGTTAGTTTGTAAATTACAGTAAGTTTACTACATTGCAGTTGCGTGCATATGATTTCATTTTTAAATGTCCGATATTATTTACGGAGATTTCTTGTATTTATTTATGCGTATTATCTTTAGTTCTGTTTCTTACGATTACAATTTTAATCTTATAATTATATTTACAATATTATTATTATTATTATATGATTTAATAAATACGTAGCATATTGTTGAGTTCGGTGTAATATGTTAAATAAATCGACTTGATTTCAATAATTTGGTTTTATTTGAATTTAATTTGATTATACCTGTATTAATAGGAAACCGAAAATGGACTTCCAAAGAATCTCTTTAATAACCATATCGAAAGCAGTTCAACGCGTGTTCGGACGAATATTCTCAACTAATAGATTAAACGTCGGGAACTTCTGTATTTATTTAAAATAATTATAGCGTGTTATTTGGCGATTTGTTTAAATGTCGTGTAATCGTATGATATAATTTACAAATTTCTATCGAACACATTTTTAATTACCGGCACAGCTCCGTTGTTGATAACACACATACAGAGCGTATTATACGCGCGCACTCGCGAGAAACGTAACATTTATTAAAATTCGTAAATTTATTATACATATATATGTGTGTGTGTAAATGTATTTATAAAAAACAGCAATTGAATTAGAGAACAAATGTTTTGTACATGTTTAAGATGAATTTTTGCAATTACGTAAATCGCTAATGAGAACTCGTTAACTACGATACACAAAAACATAAATTATTCGTAATTTATATAATTTAAAGAAAAAAATTATTTTATTTACAATTCTGCTTATCGTATTTTTGTTTTCATCGCAGGTGCGCCGTTTTAGTTAAAAAAAAAAAAAAATGCTAAAAACAAGAAATAATTTTAATTCGTTTATTTTTTTTATTTTATTATTTTTTTTTGTGAAAATTAATTTCGAAATATCACGAAAGGTCGTCAGAGTTTACAAAAGGTTATTATCATTAATTCAACCACTATTATCATCAGTATTAAACTCGCACAAAGCTATAGTTTGTGACAAAGCTGAAGCTTAAATAACGTTAATTTATTATAAAAATATACAGAAATACAGCAGAATCGTGCTACATAATTAACCAAACTAGAAAGCCTTAGATAGGAGAAAATGTCGAAAAAAAAATGAACAACAGGGAAGCAAACGGAATATTTCGGACACATTGTTAGAGGACGGCGATTCAGACAACTTAAAGTTCAAGATTGAAGGGAAGAGAAGCGCAGGAATGAATATAAAGGAATGAATGGTGATCTCAGTCCAGAAGCTCGTGCGGTATGAAAGAGAAAGGTGGATATAATTTAAATTGCGATCTACTACGCCCTTAAAGGGTACGGCACAATTATCTTTACGAATAGACCGATAAATAAAAATTGTATTTACAAAATAAATACATGTTACAAAAGAAATAAATAATATAACGCATACACAGTTCTTTATACTAGTTAAAAAAAATTATGTCCAGTTGCTCATTTAACTAAAATGAAAAAATGCAGGAAAAACCACTAACGAAACCCGCATACTGAGCTTTTGAATTACTTAACCTTTTCAAAAACACACATTTTTAATTTTTTTACACAAAAGTTTCGGTAAATGAAATATACTCTAGCGGAAGGTGAAAATATAAAGTAAACTTTTTAGGATAACTTAAGATAATTTTTAACGTGTTGTATAAATATTTTTAGAACTGAAACATTTAATGTCGATTAAATGTCTCTTATTATGAAAATATATGTTAAAAAATTTCATGCGCTATTCAGAGGATTGAACGGGTTAAGTTAAGGCGATTGCAATTAACGACGAGAAAATTTAATAAAAATCGATTCTTAATTAAATGTCAATTTTTGTCAAAAAGGTTACGTATTAATTTTTTCCTTTAAGTTACTCAAAAATTCTATCGATCAAACAGAAGACAAACACCTAAGTATATTGTAACCGAACGCTTCGGTATTGGTCGGAATACTACTGCGGAATATGCCGACCGCAAATATAGGCACGTGTACTAGTGCTCTCAAGGAGTTGGAGCTTTTAATCGGAACAGGGCGCGTTCACAGGTGGCGGATAGTGGAAAAGCCTACAGATATGTGAATAAGACTGAGGTCAAATAACTAGTCGCAAACTGTGGAAAGTCTCAAGCAGACGATTCAAGTAGTGGCAGTTTCATTGGCATATCGAAGTTGAGAGACAGGTCGGGGACTGCCGAGGAAACTTCACATTCCCGAGATAATCGATCTGTATAAGAAAGTTGAAATTTTATCCATAGAATTTAAAATAGTTTCATGGGCTGTTAAGAATAAACAAAAACAATTACTATTTTGTGTATCATTTTAAAAGTGGGAGCACATACGATTAACCTGATACAAAGTTTATATGAGAATTGACGAAGAACTACAATTTTTTTTTGATAGCTTTTGCGGAAAGTAAATGGGATGGAGCGTCAGTTGTCGCAGGCTACAATCGAAAACATAAGACCCAGAGGACAACCGCCAGCACGATGTTTCAATGGAATCCAAGAACTAGCAGAACTAAATGTACAGGTATGCAATCATCAAGAGAGATTTGGTTGGATCATCCTTATCGGCAGAGTTATGATCACGACACGACGCTGGGGGAAATCTATCAAGAAGCAAAAGAGTGAAAAATTGTATGAAGAAGATTTTCAAAAATCTACAGACGTAATAGGTTGTACCATTGAAAAATAGATTCACATAACAACCGATAGGAACACTTATAATGAATTAATAAACTTTCAACGTTTGGACGAATTTAAAATCGAGAACGGTCGTGGTACTGAAGAAGAGGGCGCGTCCCGTATCACGTCTTCGACGTGCGCCTGGTAATGCTTTCAAGCGGATAAGAATACGGTTAGCGAACTTGTTAATTAACCCCTCTCTATATTGGGTACAATGAAGCAATTTAGACGTAACCGAAACAGCTCGGGGCTTCTTGATAGACAACAACCTCCTCCGAATAATACGAATCAATGAAGAAGGCATAACTCATGCAAAGAAGGAAATATTAGAAAAACCTCGCCAAAGACGAGAATGTACATATTACTGCAAGAAACTCATGCTGCAGATGACCGGTGGAAACCCGTAAATAAATGTACGTAATAAACAATATGGCAGAGCCACATATGATAAACAGGACATTCAATGGGAATTTATCAGTGTAAAAGGCCTCGCTAATGGTATATCAACAGCAGAAATGAAAATCTCGGATCTATCCGTTATAAATGTTTATAAACCTCCAAACGTAAGATGGAGTCAATCAGTAATCGGAATTACAAAGAGACCGAGCATAATAGTTGGAGACTAATGCAGAATTTATAACAAACTTTGGTAACAATAAAAAAAAATTGGTACAGCTCTTCAATAATATTCCGGATACGACAAAACTGCCTCAGCTATTCAAGGAGTCCAAAATACTGGCTATTTTAAAACCCGGAAAGGATCATTCGAAGGTAGAAAATTATCGATCAATCTCACTTTTAAGAGCGTTCTTTTCAAAACGTTCGAAAGAATAATATATAACCGAATTTGAAAAAGCTTGATTTCAAAATTCAAGAAGCTGCTACCAGTTAACCGCCCTAACAACATTCATTGAACATGGATACCAACTCAACAAGAAAACATCTGTTGTATTTGTAGATCTTTCATCAGCCTACGACACTGTTTAGCGAGCAGGGGACTGCTGACAAAGTTCCTTGAGATAATTCCGTGCAAAACTACAAATTCGTTATTCAATGAGTAAGCAATAGGAAAATAACAGTTAGCATAGAAGGGAATATCAGTCGTTCAAGAATACTTAATAACGGCCTTCCTCAAGGCTCTATGCTTTCTCCGATACTATATTATCTATACATCGCGGAGGACCTTCCACTAACAACATTCAGAAAGTTTTTGTATGCAGTTGATTTGGCGCAATCAAAATAATAAAATGGAAATTACAGAAAAGGTCATCGAAGAAAATATAGAAGTCCTATTACAATATTTCAAGAAATGGAGACTAAAATTAAATAAGTCAGAAACGGTGGTGTCGTGCTTCCATTTAGCCACCAATCTCAGAAAAAAGAAAATTAACGTAACAGCTGATTGAAGAAACTCAAAAATACCTGGGTATTACGTTGGACAGACAACTCACCTACCAAAAACATATTGAAAACACGGTTGCAAAAATACGAACAAGAGTAAATATCATGCATAAACTCGCAGGAACATCATGGGGAGCCTCCACACCAACTCTAAGGACGTCAGATTTATACTTAGTATACTCAGGCGTGGAGTATGCTGTTCTATTATAGCTCAACAGCGCCTACATTAAGAAAATTGACGTCGAGCTCAACAACAACGTATATTTCAACATAATTTACAGTGAGTATACACAAACCAAAAATTTTAAAATAATAATTACGTAACACCCAGGATGGCTCACCGTACATCAGAAATAATACAAAGAGCCGTAATAAATAAAAGAAGTAATTATACTTATACTTATAATGACGGCAAAAAAAATAATTAAAAAAAAACTGTACAACAAAAAACAAAAAGTTAAGATAGTAATAATAAAACAAAAGAAAAAACACGTTAGACATTAAATAAATAAAGAAGGAATATTAATTTCTAAAATAATCGCCATATAACGTTACAACAGGTTATGTTTGAGCCTCCTATGTTCATACTATACATAAATTGGAGTTAATCGTAATTACCAATGGTAGAAATTAAACTATTATCGTGGACTAAGCAGTCATCGCAGAACTTACGCGTTAAATTTAAGATATGGTCCTTAATATAAGGCATGTTTCAGTATGCGTGTCAACGATTTTGTAGTATCTAGGGACATTTAGCACACATCTGAGACACCTATTTTGAAATACTTGTAACTTGTTAAAGTTTGTATTTGAAATAAAACTCCAAGCTGGACAACAGTACGTCATTATGGGACGAATACGTGTTTTATACAGAATAAATTTATTATTTACATTAAGAAATGATTTTCTGTTGTTTAATGGATATACGGCAGATATACTCCTGCTAGCTTTCAAGGTATTATGACTGACATGTTCAGAAAAATTTAGTCTGTTATTCAAGACTACCTCGAGGTATCGAACATGTTTTGACCAACTCGCAATGGTAGAGTTGACCTTAACTTCAGCAGGTAACGTGGGACGCCTGCGGGTGAAAAATATAGCCTCCGTTTTATCACAATTAATATCAATTTGCCATTTTTTATAATAACGAAAGACACAATTTATTCCTGATTGTAATTTATTAGCGATTGCTTTAGATATATAAGAAGTACAGAAAAGAGCTGTATCGTCTGCATAAAGAGCAGTCTGAATATCAGGTAGGTTTGGGAAATCAGATAAAAACAAAGTAAACAGAAAGGGACCCAGAATACTACCTTGGAGGGGACCCCCGCTGAGCACGTTTTCATAGTAGACCTTGAATCATTGATGGTAACGTAATATAGTCTGTTTACTAAATAGCTGCTAATAACGTTGATTACATAACGAGGAAAGTGATATTTTATCATTTTGTAAATAATACCTTTATGCCAAGTAGTATCGAAAGCCTTCGCAACATCCAGGAGAACCATACCAGTATGTTTATTACGATTAAAATTATGCGTGATAAAATCCGTTGCTACTTGTTGGGTAGTGGAATAACCTGGACGAAAGCCAAACTGTGTGTTAGGAATGATTTTTTGGTTATCTGCATGAAGTCTTAAACGGGATAGTATAATTTTTTCCGCTATTTTGCTTAGATTGCTCAACAAACTAATAGGACGTATGTTACTTGCACACGAGGCATCCTTTCCGGGTTTGGGAAGAGCAATAATTTTGACTATCTTCCAACTGTTTGGATAATAACCGAATCGAAAGATTTAATTAAATTTGTAAGTTCAATAATAGCTTTTAGCGGAAATTTCTTAATAATGGGAGTAGAAATATTGTCATCCCCTGACGAACCTTTTACTTTTATAGCTTTAATATTGCTAAGGACTTCACTTCAGTGATAAGAATTATAACTGGTACTGTAAAATCAACTCCGGTCGCATGGCTACTGAATAATATATTGTGCCGCCGGATATCCGAAGAAAGAAGGCTTCAGTACAAGAATGGATTAAATATAATAACAACGAAGTCCTTACGATGCATCTAGACACAAACGTAGCAGAACTACTCAAATCAAGGAAACCGGCGCATAAATTCGCGGCTCAACTAATTTCCGAAACATTCGACGAAATTCAGGCTTGGACACACAGCTGGTCTGATGACAATCCAGACAAACGTAAACCCATCAAAATCCCAAGCCTCGAACCATCAGGATTTGATCTACCATGAAATTTGTGGACTAGACTAAATCGCATTAGGACGGAACATGGAGGATGTGGAAAATGTTGCACAGATGGGGGATGAAGAACGACGTAACATACGACTGCGGAGATCAAACAGTCAATCATATACTAATGCGAGCATTAAATAACGGTTGGAGAGAAATCGCGGAGCTAACTGATCAAGCAAAAGAATCGATAGAGAAACTAGATATTAATCTGTAGAATTTATTTAAGTATCAAATAACATTTATTTGTACTCGTAAACATACGAATAAATAAACTGAAGAAGAATATCGATTAGTTGAAGATTTTACAATAGATAAGTCAAACAAATGTCGATGGGTAGCAAAGTTCATAAATGATACGATATTCGTAAAAAAAAAATGTATTGTAGCTTTACTACATACATGAAACCAAAATTCACAAACCCACGCACTCATGGATGGCCAGATAGACATTCTTTTTTTTTTGTACGTACATGTATTTTATCTAGAAAAAAGATAATTGAAATTAAGGAAGGAGATATAGGTGGCAATTAAAAAATTGTGTGATTTTCATCAGCAATAGTTTGACAGGATGAGAATAAAATAGTGAATCGGAAATTCTGAACATTCTGCTTTTTATAATTTTTCCTTTTATACCTAACATTCTGCCTCTTATATGTAACATTCTGTCTTTTATCTATATCTATTAACAATCTCGAGTGGTAGGTGCATCCAACGATGCTTAACCTACAAACTAAAATTATGATACTAGATTATTTAGCTTTGTCCTCTTCAGCCGCGTAGATGCCGCATCCGTGTGGACGAGTGATGCTGCTAACTGATTTGGGTGAATACTTAGCCGATTAAAATGCTTCTGAGCTTGTTTTCGGATAGTTTCTTCATTGGTGTCTACGTTTAAATCTCGATGTATAATTTCGCTGGACACGTACCAAGGCATTCGATAAACCAATCGTAACGCCTTGTTCTGGAAGCGCTGGATCACCAATTTATTCGATTTCTTTGCACACCCCTAAATGTGAAGATAACTGATCTTTTGGGAAAGATCAAATCTCAGTTTTCTGACAAGAGCGTTAACAAGAAGCAGAAGGAATGTGTGCTAGATACTAACGCAGAAATTATTAATAGAGTTGTTTAGGCAACGTTACTATTGAAAAGATAGGATAAAATTCTAAAATCAAAAGCTTCGAAAGTGCAGCCACCGGTCGCTGCTGTATTGCACACTTCTAAATCTCGTGCTGCTGGGGATTCTAAGTCCCTACTTCTTGGTCAGTGATAATAGAAACAAGACAGTTATATCTAAACATAAAATTATACCGAAAGCAGAGGATAAATACGCTGAAAATATCTCAAAAATAACTGTAAATTTAAAAAATATCGCTTTTAATTCAATTTCTACGATAATACACAATGGATTACTTCATTATGGTTATCCAACAATCGAGTAAAGAAGCTTGATTCTCTACGTAACATATAAAAAATATCGTATTCCGCGAAGAACTTTATATTCTGAAACTCTACGGTGCACAACGTTACTAATAAGCAACAAATTGTACGACATGTTATATAAACTAAATGTTGTCAATATGCAACTTGTGCATTGCAGTTTTGTATAGATTTAAACTTGCAAGAAAGTATTTAACTGCATTCCTATATTTTTAACTATGTGTTTAAAGATAATCTCCTTTTACGTATGGGTTTAAATGTAATTGTGTGCTTTTAACTATAGGTTTTCTCATTATTATGAACATATACACACACATATATATATTGTTACACCACATACATATGTATATTAATGTATGTGCATAGCACGTATATGTACATCATATATATATGT